>JASAMZ010000499.1:0-14326 GCA_030248115.1 Linhomoeus sp. GSCO2_2 | reverse complement strand
CTGGTGCTGGTTAGACTACGTATTGCTCGAACGGGGGCACTTTGAGGCGCGTACAAAACGAGTGGCACAATTTTGGGACACGTTTGCAGGGCCTCCTGAACGAGCGGGGGCACTTTGGCACGTACAAAACGAGTAGGACAATTTGGGGACACGTATGCAGGGCCTCCTGAACGAGCGGGCACTTGAGGCACGTACAAAACGAGTAGGACAATTTTGGGACACGTTTGCAGGGCCTCCTGAACAAGCGGGGGCACTTTGAGGCACGTACAAAACGGTGGCGCAATTTTGGGACACGTTGCAGGGCCTCCTGAACGAGCGGGGGCACTTTGAGGCACGTACAAAACGAGCTGGACAATTTTGGGACACGTATGCAGGGCCTCCTGAACGAGCGGGGGCACTTTGAGGCACGTACAAAACGAGTAGGACAATTTTGGGACACGTATGCAGGGCCTCCTAAAACGAGCGGGGGCACTTTGAGGCACGTACAAAACGAGTTCGACAAATTTCGGACACGTATGCAGGGCCGCCTGAACGAGCGGGGGCACTTTGAGGCACGTACAAAACGAGTAGGGCGGACAATCTTCGGGAACATGTCCAGGGCCTCCTGAACGAGCGGGGGCACTTTGAGGGACGAAGAAAACGAGTAGCACAATTTTGGGACCCGTTTGCAGGGCCTCCTGAACGAGCGGGGGCACTTTGAGGCACGTACAAAACGAGTAGCACAATTTTTGGGACACGTGTGCACGGCCTCCCGAACGAGCGGGGGCACTTTGAGGCACGTACAACACGAGTAGGACAATTTTGGGACACGTTTGCAGGGCCTCCTGAACGAGCGGGGGCACTTTGAGGCACGTACAAAACGAGTAGCACAATTTTGGGACACGTTTGCAGGGCCTCCTGAACGAGCGGGGGCACTTTGAGGCACGTACAAAACGAGTAGGACAATTTTGGGACACGTATGCAGGGCCATAGTGCTGTGAAGGAGGCTGCCTACAAGATGCCTGCAAGTCACAACTTGTTGCTTGAAAGTTGGCATTATCTGTCTACATGCACCGCATTACGGTATTTATTACAATTACGTAATAAACAAAACGCCTGCATACTGACACCTACATTTCTCACACAGGGAATATTTGGGTTGGGTGAGTGTAGTGAACTGCTGATCGGTTCTCTCTCAGACTGACTTGAGTGATTGACTTTGTCGCCTTCTACATGCGACTTCTACAGTGTGCCAGTAGTAGATGTATATATCGAGAAAACTTGATGACAGTTGTTGCAGTCACTTTACTCGACGTGACCTCAAAACGCAATTACGGTAGTGCCATGTGTGCTAAGTATGCTCGTGCTGTGCCCCTTCGAATTGCATCTCATTAGTCTCTGTGGGCTACGTTAACTCGTTGTCGAAGTGCATACATACATGTTATGTATGCCAGTGCCCATCGTCGAGAATTGGGAAGAGTTAGGGTGTCTCCCCCCCTTTGGAGGATCGTTCGTATGCAGATGAGGATCGGCAACTGTGTGATTAATTGTTCTTAGCGAGTGGAGAGCGTCGATGCGTGTGATTGGGGGGCGAGCGGCTCCTCCCAATGCAAATGAGCAGCGCACTTTGTGTGGGAGATGGCAGATGGTCGAATGGTCATTTGCATAATTTTCAGTGGGCGTGCCCCTCGGGCAGAATTGATTGCGTTTCACGAATGTTTATTGGTCGGAAAGGCGACGACTTCCTTAGCGATGAGCCAATCAGCGGCTCGCCAGAGAGTCTCCAAAATGCATAAAATGGGGCGTCTAGCTTCAGTTCTTTTCCCGAGACTTCGGGAAAATCAAGACGCCCAGCTGCAGCCTTGGAGAGAGACTATCGACGACTGGACATCGCCTCTTCTTCGACTGTCGTCTCGTCTGCCCCGCCTTCGTCGCTGCGGCACCCATCGCCGTCGTCGATGCCTGCGCCTGCTATCGCCGTCGTCGATGCCTGCGCCATCAGTCGCCCTCGTCGACGCCAGTGCCACCAATCGCTGCCGTCGACGCCTGCGCTAGCGATCGCCGCCCTCGATGCCAGCTCCAGCAATCGCCATCGACGATACCAGCGCCATCAATCACGTCGACGAAGCCTGTGATTCCAAGCGCCGTCGTCGACGCCTGTGCCACCAATCGCCGTCGTCGATGCTACGCCAACCATCGCTGCCCTCGACGCCTGCACCAGCGATCGCCGTCGTCGACGCAGCGCCATCAATCGCCGTCGCCATCGTCGATTCCTGTGCCAGCTATCGCCATCATCGATGCCAGCGCCATCAGCTGCCGTCAACGGTCCCAGTGCTACCAATCGCCGTTGACAACAATCGCCGTCGTCGATGCCACCATTCGCCGTCGTCGACGCCAGCGCAACCAATCGCCCTCGCCGATGCCTGTGCCACCAATCGCCGTCGTCGCTGCGCCGTCGTGGACGCCTGTGCCTCCGATCGCCACTCTGACGTCGCCTCTCCTCTAGTGGCTCTCCTCCAACTCAGAAGTATCCACTTGGGAGAATCGACGACGGACTTTCGTCTGCCAGGGTTGCTGCTGCTGGCCGTAAATCAGCAGGGGGTTTCTCATCTCACACGTACATAGTTCCGTTGCTAATCTGTCGTCGCGCTCTTGCTACTACGTAGTTGCGTCTTCGCTGCGCTTCTAATTGTCTGGAGCGAGTCAGAATCCGAGGAGCGCCGGAGGCGCTCCACCCGCGCCCGCGGCGCGCGGCGCGGCGGCGGCGGCGGTGGCGCGCAAGGCGCGTGGTGAGCGAGCGCTCGCTGCGTGAGAATCGGTATGGGCAGGGGTCGCCGGTTTCTTCGGCCGGCCGCCGGCGGGCGGCCCGGCCGAAGAAACCGGCTCAGACACTACAGCAGCTAGTCATTGCCGCCACATAGTGTGTGCTTGCGTCGGAGCTTTATTGCTTTATTGTCGAAAGGACAAGTGAGGCATGCACTGCACAATTACGCATCGTAACATCTCCCTAAGTGGTACCATTCCGGTTTCCTACTTGCTACACTATTTACAGTAGTCTTCTTTTCATCATTGATTGGGGTTCCTGGTTGGCTTCCATCTGTTGTTGGCTCTTCGTCTTCACCAGCAGTGGCAGCAGGCTCTGTGTCCTCTGGAGTCATATCTTCTTCTGGTCTAACAAGAGCTAGGCAGAGTTTCACCTTCCGCTCTGCATCGACTCGACTGCGCAGTATTGTGGCTAGCCGATGCTTAAGTCTCTCCAGACGCAGCAGCACATCGTACCTCTCGGCCACGTCAGGCTCATTGTTTAGCAGTTCGGCTGGCGCTAGCTTCGCCAACCGAACGTTTCCGTTCATGTTCCAGGCTGCGGTAGGCAAATGTGAGTGCGGGGCGCAATTTGCTTCTGAAGTGTGCTCGCATCCACTTCCGTCGTGCGTTGTCGTTCTCTTTGGCCAGAAGGAGAATGGCCAGTCTCTGTGTCAATCGGCAGTTGAGAAGCAGCTCCACTAGACTGTCGCACAAGTGAGTGTCCAGTCTCGGGGGCAGTTTCGACTGTCTGACAATTTCCTTTATGCGTTGCAGGTCCTTGGTTAAGTAAGGGCAGGCCATAGGATTGTCAGTCCCAGAGAACCAGTCCTGGAAAACTCGACGATTCGATCAGATCCACCAATACTTCTCCTCGGCCAACGTCCAACACAAAGTAGTCTCTTCCAATGGCTTTCACAAACTGAGCGACTTTCGAGAGAAAGGAAGTCACTCCCACACCAGGGAAGATCAGCTTTTGTAGTTGGACTGCAGCAGAGCTTGGCAGGGTAGTTTCATGAACGCAAATCACGATGTAGCCACAGTTGGCCAGAAGAGTAGACAAAGGCCTCTCTCGAAAGTGCTGATTTGCGCGACGAGGAAGAGAGTGATCGCCAAGTGTCTGCAGTTGACCAAGGCAAGTCTCTGCAAAGTCTCGTCAAATCTGCTCAGCGACATTGCCTGGTCGTCGATCACAAGCACCGAGGTGCTTGACGCATCCTTAGCCTTGGCTGCCTTGCGCTTCACTTCAGCAAACATTTGCTCCGAGAGGCCGCGACTAAACTGTACGTCGACTTCGCGGGGCAAACTGTCAACGATGGCTCGGTAGTCATCTTGGAAATTCTCGTATGCTATGGTGACGCTAGACACTCGCGCCTTATCGAACACACTGCCAAACGAATGTTCAAACAGTCGTCGAAGGAACGTTGTCTTGCCAGATGCGGGCCGACCCAATATGAGCACAACCCGGTCGCTCCGCAAGCGACGCACCTGTCTGGTCTCAAGGCTATCATCCATTCTGCTAGTTTCGCTCGGCCTCAGCCGAGCGAACCCTATCAAGAGCTCGGCGTGCGTACGTACGTGCGTACGTGCGTACGTGCGTACGTGCGTGGGTCACGCTCGCTTCGGGCTTAATAACTCGCTCGTCCGACGTCGTAGGGTGGAGTTTGAGACGTCGGCGAGTAGCCCGGGGACTCCTCTAGCCACCTGAGTAGTCAAACCAAAAATAAGTTTTCAAACTCGCGCGCTACAGTATCACAAAGTGGGGTCCATTTTAAGACAAAAGTTGACCGATGCTAGTCAAATCGCATATCAAAGTGAAGCGCTCGAGCTCCTGAGCACGAATCCGGCAACAAAAAGTTTCAAAAGTTTAAACAGAGAGCTACAGTAACCAAAACGCGTCGAAAACTGGAAACGACACGCTTGCTTCGGGCTTAATAACTCGCTTGTCTGACGTCGCTGGGTTGAGTTCGACACATCGACGGGTAGCCCTGGGACTACTCTCGCCATCTGAGTGTTCAAAACTGGAATAAATTTTCAAACTCGCGCGCTACAGTATCCAAAAGTGAGGTCCATTTTAAAACAATAGTTGACCGAAGCTAGTCAAATCGCATATCAAAGTACAGCGCTCGAGCTGCTGAGCACGAATCCGACAAAAAAAAGTTTTAAAAGTTTAACTAGAGCTACAGTATCCAAAACGCGTCGAAAACTGGAAACGACACGCTCGCTTCGGGCTTAATAACTCCCTTGTCTGACGTCGCTGAGTTGAGTTCGACACATCGGCGAGTAGCCCTGGGACTACTCTCGCGAACTGTGACGTCGAAAAAATAACAAGTTTTAAGAATTGCGCGCTACAGTATCCCGAAGTAATGTACGCGAAAAGTTAAAACTTCATCGACCCTAGGCGAATCGCATATCAAAATGAAGCGCTCGACCTCCTGAGCAAGAATCCGACAATAAAAAGTTTCAAAAGGTCAATGAGAGGGCTACAGTAACCAAAACGCGATGAAAACTGCAGACTTTGGTTTGTTATATCTTGGCATTCGTGCGTTGCAGAGGAGCATGCTCACAATTAACCTGTAGTTTTGCGTTAGATTCCAGTGTTTTTTTTTAAATTTAGTCTGAAAAGATGATTTTCTTGGTTTAAAGAATTAAACCCGAGCGATACCAATGTTGCGCAGCAAGACCACTCCAAAAAGTGTAGTCGCGAGGAGAGTCAAAGACGCTGCACGAAACCGGAAAGGGCCTTGCTACAATCTCAGTAAAAAGTCAAAGCTCAAAACCACTCCGCTTTTTAAAAGAGACTTGTTTTGTATGCACCCGCGTCTGTGTTGAATCCGACTTTTATACACACTTGTGTTTTGCGTGTCATTTGTCTCTACGACCATTTTCTGTGTGGCACCGCTTGTTCGACACAGAGGGCGTGACGCGAATTTATTCTTCGTGATGGGGGGAGGACGGAACATACTGCACAATTCTTACCTACGCAAAATTGCCCGGACTATATGACAAGCTAATAACCTTTGTCTGAGGCGATATACTTACACTATCATTGTACACTCCAAGCGCGAACATATACAATTCTTGTTGTGTCGGTCTTTGGAATCGCAATTCTGCAGCGAGGGTTCCATATTCAGTTGGCCCAGTGACATGCTTCCGCAAACGTTCACGGGTCAGCTGAATGGCGAAGATGCTCGTCGTCGTTTGAAACATGGCCCTTGATATTCCTGGAGACCACGAGTGTTCGCTGAAGCCGCAGAGGTCCAGTAGGCGTTGATACCAAACAGCAGCACTGATGCCCAGTTCTGTGCGTGTGTTCTCAATCACCATGTCGATGGTGCCGTCTAGAGGAAAGCTGCGTCCCTCAAACAGCACGCTGACACTGGCCAACTGTCGGTGATTCAGGTTGAGCCAGTTGGTGCGGTAGTCTCTCAGGCCGTCTGGATTGCAAAGGCAGATTACGACGGCGCTAGGACGTCGGCCCTGGCTTAGTGTGGCTCTGAAGTTGCTTGTTCCCTGTGCTATACTGTATGGACCGGCAATTGCGGTCCTCTTGAAGCTGTAATGCAGGGGTTCCTGGTTCAGCAGACGTCTTTCGATGCTGGTTTTGCCCCTCCCCAGGTGGCAACCCTGCCTGGGGAGGGCTCTCCCCAGTGGTCGAAAGTGGAGCGCCCGTCTAGCTCGTCATGCTCGTTGTGCCAACAGTTGGCTGGCGGGGGGTCCCTGAGCGTGTAGAGTAGGACTTGGTGGATAGGCGGGTGTTTGTGTTTTTGTGTAAAGGCTTTGGGGTTGGCTGGAGTTGAGGAGATTGGCGTGGTTTTGTTTTGGCTGGTCGGCTAAGACCTATGCGTTAGTTATGGTCGTGGCAAGGTGGTGGTTGCGAAGGAGCGTGGGCAGTCTTGGTTAATGGGTACGCTTGAAGGGGTTGAATGGTAGCATGGGGTTGTGTTAATTGGTAGAGAGCCTCGTTTCAGGCGGACGTCGATGCTGTAGACAGGGGAGTGTCTGACGATAAGTTGTGCTTTCAGCCGCCCAAGTGCAAGGCCATGCTGTTCTCCGTCGCGCCGCGTCAGCCCACTATGCCTGCTCTGTACTTGCGCGGTGAAGAACTGGAACGTGTGAGCGAGCATAAGTACCTTGGCGTGGTGCTTGACCGGAAGCTGTCCTTCGCCACTCACTGTAGAACTGCCACCACTAAGGCCAAGCGGGCGATTCACGTTCTTTGTAGAGCTTTTAGGTCGCGCGCGCCTGATGCTTTCTCCGGAGGGTTATGAGGCATGTATTAGGCCGGCCCTCTACTTGTCTGAAGTGTGCTCCCTTCCGCGATATACTGTAGAAAGGACTATGAAAGGGTGCAGCGGCTAATGGCGCGTTTCCTCTGCAATAACTTCACGTCTCCCTATGCTGATCTTCTGACGCGTCTTGCTGGCGCCCCGTCTGGCAGATTGTTCTTCAAATGCAAGTAAGGCAGTTCCCAAATGTTCAACTCGCCTTCATTCGCCGACCTTTTTCCGCGCGTCACGCCAGGCGCAGTGGGCGCACCTCCCACCCTCTCGAGGTAGACTTGCGCGCGCGTAAGGCAAGCGTTACGAATTTTTCTGTATCGGTAGCAATAATCTGGAATGCCCTTCCTGCGCGTTCCTTGGAGCTCAATGCCAGAATGTTTCGTGTATTCGTAGCAGGAAATGAGTTTCTAGAAATACTCAGCCGCTCAAATCTGCTGAATTCTGTTGAAATACGGTAGAGTGCGTTCGTCCCATGATTGCTTTGTCGTGTCGTCTGTGATTGCGCGTCTCTTCTCTGACTTTGTGGTACATACCCCTCTGCTCGCAGGGGATAACGCCCTATGTGGTGTGCGGTTGATCCACAATAAACTTTTGATTGATTGATTGATTAATTGATTGCTGGTGTTTAAGGCAGGAGTCAAGATGTACCACCAGACGACCAACTGACACTGGCTAACGACGTAGACGTAGCTGGTTAGGTTTGTCGCTGCATGGAGACAGCTCTTGGGGTCGTTGCAGTCCAACAGAACTGTGAGGCTTACTCCTGGTGGCAGCAACTTGCTGCTGCTATTCGAGAAGTCAAACATGAGCCTGCCGACCATGCACACGTTCTTAGAGCCAGTGCACTTGTCTGTTCGCTGCTGTCGTTTCTCGTTGATTTGAGTGGTTGTGTCTCCATCCACCGCAGTGTCAGGTATGAAGAGGACCGAATCTAAAACAAAGCAAAGGATGGTCTGCAACTGAATGAGTGCCCTGAAGTATAGCTTCTAGTACCTGCCAGCACATCCTCCTTCACTGTCTTGCTAGTCGACATGAGCATTTTCAGATACGAAGCCAATGGCCAGCTGCCCGTCTGACATTCTATGGTGGTGTCTTGAAGCAGGAGTCGTGCATCAGAGAACATCGAGTGGTGGAAGAACACACACGGTGCACAATCATCACCGGCGGCAAGATTCTCAAGCAGGCCATTGGCGTTGCGTTTCTGTATCTTGAACACTGTTCTCAGTTCAAACTGATTCCCTAGAAATGCTGTTTGGCGGCTTGGGATACGGTAGGTGAGAGTTGCCGGATAAGTACTGTAGAGAACTGCAGGTGCTAGGACCTCTTCCTGGACGTCAACGTAGGCATACTCCACCACCTCCTCCCTGAAGAGCTGAGCTTCCAGACTCATCGTCTTTTGGCTGTGCTCTTCTGCTTTGCCGTCGTTGTCTTCTTCTTCTTCTGCTGCTGTTGCTTCGTTGGTGGCCTCCGCTTCACCTGTTTCTTTATGGCTGGAGCCCGGCGCTGCTGGACTTTGCGTGGGCCCTTGGACCCACTAGGTTGGGCTTTTGCTCGTCTTTTGGGGGGTGGCGATGGTGATGGACTGGGCTGCTGCTGCTCCTCTTTTATCGACTCTGGAGAGCCTTGCAGAAGAGCAGCAATCTCCCTCGCTCCTGGCCTAGACTCTGACTCCTCCTGGGCGCTGTCGATGACGGCGTCCGCCTTCACTTCACTCGCAGGAAGAATCGGGTCTGGCAGAGGCAAGGGGGAGCTACTGAAGATGCTGCGAAATCCTGTTGGGTTTGCCATCTTGCGTTCCCATTTCTGCAGTCTGCTCCTCCTTATATACTAGTTGGAGCACTATGTCGTCTTTGCTCTGCCTTGTACGCACGATCTGGCCATTGCAGACGTATCGTACGGTCAAGAGCAGCTGATGAATCTGCCTTTGTTTGATCTGCTGCCATAGGATTATGGCAGGCTCAACCACTTCTACTGGCAGTTGGTTGTACTGTAGAGCCACCGTCTGAAGCGACGGCAACAAAGGCAGAATCTGTCTCTCTTGGCCGATAGTGCCTCCTGCGTCAGCTTCAACACCGGGCACAAGAGTAGTTGATTCCACGCAGTCCAGTTCAAGGGATACAGGCAAGATCTTAGGCAGAGATGGGCCACGCGCACCTCGCACGTCGCTGCCTACCACATAAGAGTCTCGGGCAAGTTTCAGTAAAACCTGGAGTCCACGGTTCAACCTTGCGACCATATACTTGTTTGTACGGAACCTAATCTGAGGTTCCGCCATAGGCTGTCCCTCCTCCCCCTCTGCAGCGTCTTCTCCACCGCGATATTCCACAGTTAGCCTAGGAGCTACTGAACCTGTATAGGTTAGCTGTTTCTGCATGGCAGAATTCAGTCCCTGGACAAGTTGCTCGATGTCACGTACATAGATAGTACCAGATATCTTGGACCATTGCGCGCGATTGTGGGGTCGTACCAGCATATAGTAGGGCACAGGAACAAGTAGGCCTTCTGTTTCCATGGCCATACGTCGCAGACCTACATGGGTCTTGTTCTGTATGGATGGCCGGCAGCTGAAGGCCAGACACAGCATTTCTCGACCGAGTGGCCTACTGTCTGCACGCCTCGAGTGAAGAACCACGTCCTGTGTCATTGTCAACTCTTCTGAAACCTCGTCTGAGAGCGTGTCACAGGGCGGCGTCTCACTGTTGAGAGGATGGCCGTGCTTTGTCGCGGAGGCAGCAACGGCTGCGCTGTTGGTAGAGGAGCTGCTGGGGATGGAAAACGCTGTAAAGCTTGTGAACGTGTCACAGGGCGCCTCGAGGGAATCTCTGTAGGTGGATGCAGTTGTTGATTGACTGCTGGAAGAAGAGCTGCTGGTGGAGTCCGTAGAGAAGAAGGCAGCGGCGGCTCAGCTAACTGTAGCCTTGTCTGCGCATATGTTCCATCCAGTTCAATCCCACTGTCACGGTAGACGAGCTTGTACCGAGGATAAGGAGCTCTTTGCAGTACCTTGGTAACAACAAACAGTTCCTTGGAGTAGGTTGGTGCACTGCCTTTGTCAAAGTGCTTTTTATGCACTGCGATGCGCACTAGATTGCCAGGTGAAAATTTGGGTTTGGCAATGCCTAGGCGACCCTTAGTTAGTCTGTGGCGTCGCGCCACTATGCAACGATAAACTAAGGGCGCTCTTTCGTTGGTCACAGCGTTGGGAGGCAGGCCTCCTCTGCTTCTTGTTGGACTTGAATTGAGCACTTGCTCTGCCTTAGGCAGTAACTGGGCCAGATGATGCCCTGCCCCACCGTGTCGAAGTCTGGCCAATACGGCACGCAAATCGCGAATTCTCCGCTCTGCGGCGTTTGCCTTGTTGGCACTGTAGCTAGGGCTCGTCAGCACGTGGCGTATACTATGTTCTCCCAAGTAAGTTCGCATTTCCGGCGAAATCATTTCACTGCCTCTATCGGACAGAACCGCCTTTACAGCGTATGGCATCCTATCCATTATTTTCTGTAGGCCGGCAACGACTGCTGTTCCAGTGGCACGACCCACAGGCTGGAAATAGCAGCCTACTGTAAGTGTCGCAAGCGACCAATACAATCGGGCTGCCCATAAACCCATGAATGAAGGCCAAATCCAATTGTACCAATGCACCGCGTTTGAGTTCGAAATTCATGAAACTCGATGGCGCGCGACGCATTCCACCAAACGGACCAACTTTGGCTTTCTGGGCGTAGATTCCATACTCTTCTGTGCGCCGAATGAAGTCAGCGACCGCCTTGGCGGGCACGCCCACCGAGCGCGCTGCCTCTTGTGCGAACGAGGCTAGAGCGAACGGGCGCTGGCGCCATTGATCCAGAAGTTGATCTTTCACTGATGAACTCAGTTGAGACATTGTGCCGTGCAAACCGAGCGAGCTGTTCTGCAGTCAGGTAGCAGAATCTCGATTCGACCACACAACGCTCTCCCTGGCCAACCTCCACCGAGAACGACTGACTCGGTTTTGGTTGACGCGCGACAACGTATTCGTTGCCCTTGCAGTGACAGCCGTTCTCAAGCAGGAGCGGTAGTAGCTCCTGCAGAAGAAACTGCCCACTTGTCGAACCGTCACCCTTGCCGCCTGTCCCGCAGCGTGCCTCTTGGAACACGACGCAAACGAGCAGGGCAACAATGATGACTAGTTTGACAGCGAGTAGGTAACTCTTGACTCTTTCCTTGGTGAGATCCATTCTTGCATGCGGGAGGAGAGACCGTTAGTCATCAGGGAGACAAAGTCACGCGCTTAAGTAGTGCGGCAGCAACACACTCTGTGTGCGTATCAATGTCCTATTAAACTTGTAACAAGAATGGCAAGTGGGAGCCTGCGTGAACTGTAGTGTCCGAGCCGGTTTCTTCGGCCGGGCCGCCCTCCGGCGGCCGGCCGAAGAAACCGGCGACCCCTGCCCGTACAGATTCTCACGCAGCGAGCGCTCGCTCACCACGCGCCTTGCGCGCCACCGCCGCCGCCGCCGCGCCGCGCGCCGCGGGCGCGGGTGGAGCGCCTCCGGCGCTCCTCGGATTCTGACTCTTGACTCTAGACAATTAGAAGCGCAGCGAAAACGCAACTACGTAGTAGCAAGAGCGCGACGACAGATTAGCAACGGAACTATGTACGTGTGAGATGAGAAACCCCCTGCTGATTTACGGCCAGCAGCAACAACCCTGGCAGACGAAAGTCCGTCGTCGATTCTCCCAAGTGAATACTTCCAAGTTGGTGGAGTGCCACTAGAGAGGCGACGCCAGAGTGACGCGCAGGCGCAGCGACGACGGCGATTGGTGGCACAGGCGTCCACGACGGCGCAGCGACGACGGCGATTGGTGGCACAGGCGTCCACGACGGCGCAGCGACGACGGCGATTGGTGGCACAGGCGTCCACGACGGCGCAGCGACGACGGCGATTGGTGGCACAGGCGTCGGCGAGGGCGATTGGTTGCGCTGGCGTCGACGACGGCGAATGGTGGCATCGACGACGGCGATTGTTGTCAACGGCGGTTGGTAGCACTGGAACTGTCGGTTGATGGCGCTGGCATCGTCGACGCCGGGGGGCCTGGCAGGCGGCGACGACGGCGATAGCTGGCACAGGGTGAGGGCGATGGATGGCGTAGCATCGTCGACGCCGATTGATGGCACAGGAATCGACGACGGCGATAGCTGGCGCTGGCATCGACGACGGCGATCGCTGGCGCAGGCGTCGAGGGCAGCGATGGTTGGCGTAGCATCGACGACGGCGATTGATGGCACAGGGGTCGACGACGGCGATAGCTGGCCCTGGCATCACAGGCGTCGCTGGCGCAGGCGACGAGGGCGATTGATGGCGCTGGTATCGTCGATGGCGATTGCCGGAGCTGGCATCGAGGGCGGCGATCGCTAGCGCAGGCGTCGACGGCAGCGATTGGCTGGCACTGGCGTCGACGAGGGCGACTGATGGCGCAGGCATCGACGACGGCGAGCAGGCGCAGGCATCGACGACGGCGACGGGTGCCGCAGCGACGAAAGGCGGGGCAGACGAGACGACAGTCGAAGAAGAGGCGATGTCCAGTCGTCGATAGTCTCTCTCCAAGGCTGCAGCTGGGCGCTCTATTTTCCCGAAGTCTCGGGAAAAGAACTGAAGCTAGACGCCCCATTTTATGCATTTTGGAGACTCTCTGGCGAGCCGCTGATTGGCTCATCGCGAAGGTAAGTCGTCGCCTTTCCGACCAATAAACATTCGTGAAACGTCAATCAATTCTGCCCGAGGGGCACGCCCACTGAAAATTATGCAAATGACCATTCGACCATCTGCCATCTCCCACACATAGTGCGCTGCTCATTTGCATCGGCGGAGCGACTCAGACTCTTAGGAGCGCCGGAGGCGCTCCACCCGCGCCCGCGGCGCGCGGCGCGGCGGCGGCGGCGGCCGGCGCGCAAGGCGCGTGGGGAGCGAGCGCTCGCTGCGTGAGAATCGGTATGGCAGGCGTCGCCGGTTTCTTCCGCCGGCCGCCGCAGGGCGGCCCGGCCGAAGAAACCGGCTCGGACACTACAGTTCACGCAGGCTCCCACTTGCCATTCTTGTTACAAGTTTAATAGGACATTGATACGCACACACAGAGCGCGTCGCTGCCGCACTACTTAAGCGCGTGACTTTCTCTCCCTGAATTAGTTATGAAAACGGTCTCTCCTCCCGCATGCAAGAATGGATCTCACCAAGGAAAGAGTCAAGAGTTACCTACTCGCTGTCAAACTAGTCACTCATCCCTCGCCCTGCTCGTTTGCGTCGTGTTCCAAGAGGCACGCTGCGGGACAGGCGGCAAGGGTGACGGTTCGACAAGTGGGCAGTTTCTTCTGCACGAGCGACGAACTGCCCTTGCTTGAGAACGGCTGTCCACTGCAAGGGCAACGAATACGTTGTCGCGTGATGACCAAAACCGAGTCAGTCGTTCTCGGTGGAGGTTGGCCAGGGAGAGCGTTGTGTGGTCGAATCGAGATTCTGCTACCTGACTGCAGAACAGCTCGCTCGGTTTGCACGGCACAATGTCTCAACTGAGTTCATCAGTGAAAGATCAACTTCTGGATCAATGGCGCCAGCGCCCGTTCGCCTTAGCCTCGTTCGCACAAGATGCAGCGGGCGCTCGGTGGGCGTGGCCCCGCCAAGGCGGTCGCTGACTTCATTCGGCGCACAGAAGAGGATGGAATTTACGCCCAGAAAGCCAAAGTTGGTCCGTTTGGTGGGAATGCGTCGCGTGCTATTGAGTTTCACGGATTTTGAACTCAAACGCGGTGCATTGGTACAATTGGATTTGGCCTTCATTCATGGGTTTATGGGCAGCCCGATTGTATTGGTCGCTTGCGACACTTACAGTTAGGCTGGGCTATTTCCAGCCTGTGGGTCGTGCCACTGGAACAGCAGTCGTTGCCGGCCTACAGAAAATAATGGATCAGGATGCCATACGCTGTAAAGGCGGTTCTGTCGGATAGAGGCAGTGAAATGATTTCGCCGGAAATGCGAACTTACTTGGGAGAACATAGTATACGCCACGTGCTGACGAGCCCTAGCTACAGTGCCAACAAGGCAAACGCCGCAATAGCGATCCTGCGGATCGGCCAGCCAGCTTTTACATGTGGCAGCGGCACGCATCGGCCTTTAACGGTCAGCAGCAAGAGAGGAGGTTCACCAGTTCAACAGCAGGCCTGCTCCAGCGACGACGAAACTTTATCACAATAGGCCACCACCAGCGAAGGGTCGCCAGGTCGCCAT
>JASAMZ010000498.1:0-64963 GCA_030248115.1 Linhomoeus sp. GSCO2_2 | reverse complement strand
GTCGTTCAAGCTTGTGATGGCCTAACCGAGCCGCGACAACCTAGTGATTACGACCGCTGCATCAGAGCCGAATTGTGGTGAAACGTCCTGAACTGAGCAAATTCTGAAATACTGAATACCGTAACTTTTGAAATCAAGGACAGACTTTATCAAATTGTGCGAAACGTCACGAACTGAGAAGATTTTGAATTATTGAGTACCGTAACTTTGAACTTCAGGCATCAGATTTTGAAGTGGCAAAGTGGTCAATTTAGATTTTTAACAATGCAGGGTTACACGATGGAATGACACCACAACGCAACTGCTTCCATCTGCAACTGCTTCCATCCTATTGCAGTTTGGCTAAATGTATGCAAGAAATTGGCAATGATATTGGTGCTATTTACACTGCATTGTACCAAACTGCAACGGAACTCTCGAAAAAGATGTTGTAAGCTGTTGAATCTCATTTTCGACAGTCAATCTCCGAAATTCCGGCTCTGTTGTCAGCATGGCACCATTAGGGATGCCATGCATAGTTCATACTTCACATTCCGCGGGCGCGGTATGAGTTGTTCGCCGTTTATTAGCCTGTTAGCTTCTTTGCATTTGGGTTGACTTACCTGGTCGTCGCGTTCGGTGGCCTTGTCGTATGATGAGGAGTGGGTACGGTATCCTTGGTGTCTAGTTTGGATCGTTGCGGAGTACCAGAGGGCTTGGTCGTCAATGGCCTCCCTACACTGTTTTGGTGTCGTTTCGTCGTGTAACCCGCCATTATTTAAATTTGAATAAATCGATACGCATTTCAACATCTGGTGTAGAAGTTCACAAGTTACGATAGTTAATGATTCAGAATGCTGTTCAGTTCGCGACGTTTCGCCACCATACAGCTCGGCTATTTAGCGATTGTAATCACTACACCTATCACCAAAATTCAAAATCAGCACTAGATGAACCGAAAATTTGAAGTTTTACAGGGGCCGTTTTACAGTGCTATTTCAATCCGCTACATTTAGCCAAACTGCAATAGGATGGAAGCAGTTGCAGATGGAAGCAGTTGCGTTGTGGTGTCATTTCATCGTGTAACCGGGCATTGTTTAAAATTTGAATTAACCACTTCACACTTCTAAATCTGTTGCCTGAATTTCGAAAGTTACACTCAATAATTCAAAATATTCTCCGTTCGTGACGTTTCGCCACAGTTCAGCTCCCTTTTGCTTGAAATTCAAAAGTTACGGTACTCAATAATTCAAAATCTTCTCAGTTCGTGACGTTTCGCCGCAATTCCGCTAGTGTCTCTAGCTTGATTTCAAAAGTTACCGTAGTCAATCAGAATGTGCTCAGTTCACGACGTTTCGCCACAAATCAGCGCTGTTGTAGCGGTCGTATCACTAGGTTGTCGCAGCTCGATTAGGCCATCACAAGCGTGAACGACAAGTAGGTCCCCACCCTCGACGCTTTTCTCTGCTCGATTATGGGCAGTGGGCACGCGAGACGCGAACGAGATGGTCAGCTGCCGGCAGAGATCACACAGCTATTTGATCACAGATCGTGTTAGAAGAAGTTGATGGGCGCCAGGCGTCGTCGCTGTTCCTTCGGAAGGGGCTCGAGGAGTCGCTCGAGCTCTGTCTGCTGGGCGATCGGCAGGAAGGTCGGCCAGTTGAGGGCTTCGACGGCCTCCAGGTAGTGGACGATTCGGTCGAAGGTCGGCCGCCGTCTCGCGTCGCCGGCCCAGCAGCGCTGCATCAGCTGGCTGATTGGAGCGGGCATTCCTTTCGGGATGGCGAGTCGGTGGCCGCCTTCCAGCTTCTTGCCTAGGTCGACGATGTCCTCGCTTCCATAGGGTTCGTCCCCGTCGCTGAAGATCTCCCACAGCATGACCGCGAAGGCCCACACGTCGGACGCTTTCGTGAACGACACTGAAATGAGAGGGACAGACATCAGCATTCTTGATGAGAAAACAGCAGCGGCCCTTCTCAATCGCATACGGTCGCGCATCGACTCTGGCGGCATCCACTTGACGGGGGCACGCGTGGCGGACGATCGGTAGGTTCCTCGTCGAGAGACTTGTCTAGTCATGCCGAAGTCGGAGATCTTGGCCGTGAGATGCGTCTTGCCGCGAATCTCGTGCTTGTCGACAAGGCAGTTGCGAGCAGCGATATCTCGGTGGATCTGGTCCTTGCCGTGGAGGTAGCTGAACGACAGAAATGAAGGTTGCGTTTTGAAGGCGAGCGAAAATACGGAATCTGCCGGCGGCCGGACTTGATTCCCCGCGCGGCGTGCAGTAGAAGGCGGCATTTTTGGCGGCGGCTCAAGGGCCGGCCGTTCTGGGCGTGTCGCTGCAGCAGCTTGTCGAGGGAGCCGCCGTTCACCAGCTCCATGACCAGCATGATAGGCTGCCGCTCGGCCGCCACGCCGTAGAAGTCGACGATGTTCTCGTGTCTCAGTTGGGCCATGGTGAAGGCTTCGCCCAGGACGTTGTCTAGCTCCGCCTTCGTCAGCTTCTTGCTGGCCGACACCTTGATGGCTACCGGTCTGCTCTCTCGCTCGTTCAGCCTCAGCGACCCTCGGACGACTTCGCCGAAGGCACCCTTTCCGAGGCAGTCGCTGGTTTTGAGCTGGCTGAAACAGAAGAAGTTTGGACTGTGGTTGTGTACATTCAGCACAATACGCACACGGCTCTGTCCTCTTTTCCTCACCAATGAGTGATTTCCCATGGCTGACGCTTCACGGGCTGTCGCAGAACCACATCGCCTTCTTTTGGGCACTCGAGCGGGGTGCTGTCGCGATGGAGGCGCTCGATGAGCCCGGTGATGGAGGGTTCGCTGATTCTGTTGTCGGATAGCTGCCAGTGGCCGGCGTTGTTCTTCTGCAGCAACACGTGGACGGGGACCCTTCGGTTTGACATGGCCGTCAGCACGTATTCGCCTTCCGCGCCGGCCTCGATGCGCTTGCGCAGCAGGTAGTCGCCGGGCTGGCGCAGCATCTGCTCGACGTGCTCGCGCGTCAGGTAGCCGTGGAAGTAGCTTCTGTCCTCGAGCGCCGCCTGGGCTTCCCCCTGCGCCTGTCGCTCGTCTTTCTTCCTCTTCTTCTGCCGGTCTCGTCCCCTTCCTCTCTGCCTTCCCGTCGAGGGCGCGCTGCTTGGCGTCTGCGGCGTCGAGCACCACACGCTTCCGCTGTTGGGGGACCGTCGTCTGGGCGTGGCTTGGCGACGCGGCGGCTGCTGTCCTGCCCGGTCGCTCTCCGTTGATGATCCAGTCACGGTTGTCGTGGCCGTGCAGTCGGGGCGGGAGCGCTCGGTACGATCCTTCCGACGATTGCTGCCGCCGGCCATCTTCGTCGCTCTTCGGCACCTTCTTCTCTTATTGGTTACTATAGTTACCCTTTAATAATAGAGATCCTGGTATTGCCGTAATATAACTACCAGGTAGCTTTGATGATTTTCTTTCGGGTTCGAACGGGTTTAGTAACCTGCCAAAGGAATGTGGGCAATTTCCTAAGTCATTATCAGTAGGCATGTCTTCTGAACTACCGCACACCGAGCACGGTAGTGTGCTGTATATGTAAGGGGTGTTATACTGTCAGCTCTGGGGTTTCACAGGGTGGAGATCACGAATTCGGTGTTGCGTTTGCGATCGGATTTCCTAGGGGTCCACAACAGCAGAAACGCCATATGCGTAGGAGTTCAAATTTGCGGAGTGTACTGCGTCCCCTGGACCGCTCGCCTTGTTTGACCTACACAGACGATCAGAGAGTTCGTGCTATTGGTAACCAGAGGTCGTTTAGTTCAGCTTTCTACTCCACTGGACTGATGTTTGCTGGCATTATTATGACGGTACTATGTACCGTACACGTCTTGTATATCCGGGTGTTCTTTGCCGATTATGAAACGACGATACTACCTCTTGAAGATGAAACTATCTTTGTAGCAGTTTCACAGGAACAGCAAACACACCACCCACGCAAGCTGTAATGATACATCGCACGACAACCGTCACAACGACAAGAAACATTATTTGCTGCTAGCAATGCAATAGAGCTATTGTAAAGCCGACCGTCGACGGGTTAGTCACAGACGCAAACGAAAAGTTGCGAAGAAAGAGTCGTCATCACGTAATTTCATATGATAGAACAGCCGCCATTGGCTGTGACTTAGCGCCAAACTGGCTTATTAGCCGGTCCCTTCGATGGCCGCGATGGGGCGGAAGTTGGGCGGTTACTTCTAGGTGTGGGCATTGTTTTTTGCGGCGGAAGGCTCTGAGCGGCGGAAGGCTTAGCGGGCGAAGTGGGTAGCCTCGCCGTCCCCGCTCGGGCGGCACTGGGCAGTGGAGGTTTCGTCTTCGAAGCAGCCACCTTCGACGGCGTCGACGGCTTTGGAACGGGCGGCGAACTTTGCGACTTGGAGCGACTCGACGGAGCGCTTGGCTGACTTTTGGCGTTGCTCCTCTCGACGGATCTGATGGCGGCCGTTCGGGTGACCCTGGGTGAGAGTAGGCGCTCCTGACGCTTGTCCGACGCCCACGAGGGCTGCCGTTTCGGTATGGCAGCGGCGACGGCGGCCGCAGATGGTGGTGGCACACCACGCTTGGACAGCGGAGGTTGACCTGCCGCCGTCGCTGGCGGGCCGCATTTCGCTGGTGAATTCAGACGATGCTTCGACGTTGCGGTTGAGGCCGAAACGCTCGAACGCTGCTTGCGAGGTGTATTTGGAGTGCGTGGTGTTGCCTCCTCCTCCTTCAGCGGTGACCGGTGAGATTTATTCGTCGCAGTGCTGCGACCTTTCGCCCTGGGACTGGTCGTGGTCTGTTCCTGGGGCGGTGGCGCATTCGGAGGAGTGACAACCGATGAGTGGGAGTCGGTCTCGAAGCCTTCGTCTTTCCGGTCCTCGTCGTTGTCGCGGCTTCGACAGGCCGGAATTGGCGACGCCGGCGGGGTCACGGAGTCGCCGATCCCAGAGTCTCGATTGGTGCGCCACGTCTCCGTCTGCAAGAATTTGTTCTGATAAGGCACATACATCGTAATAGAACAGTGGTTGGCGAAAGCAACAAACCTTGCAGTCGTTGTTAGACGACTCGACCTGGCGTTGGCCAATACTGTCGATTTCCTTCCTTTGTCGCTCGCAGTGCCGAATGGCGGCCGCGATGTCGCTACTGGAGCGGTGCTGGCGTGCCGGCAGGTGACCTTCCTCCTCGACGATCTGTTCCTCGACTCTCAGACGTGGATGCTGGCGCAGCTGGCGGACGGAGGGGTGGCGGCGCAGCTTCTGTGAGCCCATCTCCGTCAGGTACTGGTCCAGATCGTTGGGGACCGTCTGAGAGTTGGCCAGCGGCGCCGCCGCAGCCGGCTCTCGCGAAGGACTCGTGGAGGAGCGTTCGCGACTGAAGCTGCCGATCACGTGGCGTCGAAGACGGCGACGGCCGGCGGCTATCAGCAGCGACCCGTCGTCGCGCTCGCCCTCGCTCGACTGCTCCGCCGCCGTCAGTGAGCTACTCGACACAGCCGGGATGGCTGCCGACAGCCGACGGGCCGAGTCTCGACTGGGCACCCATAGGTCGATCGCTGAACGAAATCCCGATCAAGTTTGGGCGCCTGCACTTTTGTCAAATGTCGACTTGGTTAATACGTCGACAATCCTCTTGTTCGATAGTATGTACCTACATCAAAGCGGTGTCTACCCTGCGTTTGGCCGAAAATCGCATTACGAGGGACCAATTAATATCCGATCGCTTACACGCAACAGGTATCTGCCAACAAGTCTACCAATCACACATTTTTAGCGTTTAATACTTCCAGCACAGCAAACTTCAAACGGTCGAGCAATTTTTTGGAACATATAGAAGCTTACGTTCGGCGGAACTCCAGCGACGGCGGTCTTCTTCAAGCTTGTGCGACCTCCTCTCCTTCTCGCATAGCTCGGCGTTGTCCTGCGCAGAGTATCAGGCGCAATACAAACATACAGTAACGAAGAGGTGCAGATCCCCTCTAGTAACAAGCGGCAGGAAGGCAGGTGCCACCAACCTTGAGCGCCTTGTTGAAGCCGGTCACGAGTCCCGAGAACACTCGGAAGCACTCCTCGAGCTTGAACAGACTTCTGTCCTCGCAGAAGTAGTCGGCCAACTCTGTCTGCAGTCGCTCCACTCTTGACACCGACTCGGACACCGACTGCAGCGACGCCCTCCCTCGCTGCGAACAAACAATAAGGCAGTGGTTGGGTCGAGTGTGCTTGAAAACCGTTCCCCGAACAATCTCATCACTGGCGTGCACTAACCAATAGACATCAATACGCATTTAATAAAATCGAGCAAGATATATTAAAAATGAAATATAACACATTTTAAATACGCGAAACATATTACGTCCCTGCAAATTAAAATAATAAATTTGTTATAATTTTTCCGTTAAGAGGCGCCCATTTCGAAATAAACGGATCATATTAATCAAACAAGTATTACCAAGCTACTGAATGTGATTAATGGACGACTAATATATTTATGATATTGCAAATCAAAAACAGTCACCATGGAGGCATTTATGCGTAATCATGGCATGGTACTAATCATATTATTGGTTACAAAACATTCTTCACAACTTACATTGATTAGTTCGGAGGCGTTCTTGTAGAAGGGCTGATCGCGTTCGTGGGGTAGAATCAACTCGAGCTGCCGCTCGATAGAGCCCAGTTTCGAAGCCACACCGCTCGCCTCGGCTCTGACCGCCCCAAAGGAGTACCTTCAATGCGAGTGTTTCGACATGCGAGTGTTGAAGACGGGGCATTTAGAGTTGGCCCAACAATGTGTATGCCGCGCCATAAATGCTCCCTGACCAATTCAAGATACACACAGCAGAAGCAGCAGCCGACCTAGTGGCCGGCTCGACGCTGGCAATGTCCTGGGTGAATCGGTGGAGGCCGTCGGCGCTTCTCTCGACCTCGGTGGCCAGGAAGTGAAGCAACGTGATGGGAGAGTGGGAGGAGCGGATTTCGACCAGCTTGCCCAGAGACGACAGCTCGAAGGCGGCGGCGCCTTCCCTGCCCTGGCCCTGGAAGCCGCTTTCCTTCCTCTCATACATCAGAGCGCA
Source organism: Linhomoeus sp. GSCO2_2 (assembly GCA_030248115.1). NCBI lineage: Eukaryota > Metazoa > Nematoda > Chromadorea > Monhysterida > Linhomoeidae > Linhomoeus > Linhomoeus sp. GSCO2_2. Next base: position 57,907 of record JASAMZ010000498.1, on the reverse strand, counting down.
TTTCATTCAGGCTACAAGGCGCGTACCTTGTTCAGGTGGTTCCCGATGACTAGGATCATATTGAGGACGTCGCGAACGCGCCGGCTCTTCCTCAGGTCTGCAAAGCGAGTAGCCCAAATTGACTGCTGAACGACATTAGTTAGAGAGCATTCGGTAGCGCCGCGCACCTGTGCCCGCCTTATGGATTGCCTCTAGCGCCGTCTCACTCGTTTCCAGCAAAGAAGTAAGCTCTTCTTGAAGAAGCATGACGTCGACGCGCAGACGATAGCTGAAGCGTCCACATCGTATACTGTAGGTGAGCGACCATTAACGTTATATTTACCATCGGAACATTAGGCGGATCTATTTCATCCGTTTGTCGGATCTTTGCTCTTTCGCGATCCGCCGGGCCGATTCGGCCCAAATTTTGACACGTTTTCGGATTTGGGATGCCGATCACATATCAGAAGAGAAATTTCAAAAATTCTTTCGCGTTCGTGAGTTAGAGGGCTTCGGACAACTTTGACGTTGCGCTGCAGTCGAACGCGACGTCGTAGGAAGTTGGTGTAATTGAATAAAGTATTTGACTTTGTACCCTTTATCTACACACCAAATTTCAGCTCAATCGATTGTAATCGGTATTTGAAGAAATGACCAATCTTTTAGCAAAATCAGTTTACAATCAATTGAGCTGAAATTTGGTGTGTAGATAAAGGGTACAAAGTCAAATACTTTATTCAATCACACCAACTTCCTACGACGTCGCGTTCGACTGCAGCGCAACGTCAAAGTTGTCCGAAGCCCTCTAACTCACGAACGCGAAAGAATTTTTGAAATTTCTCTTCTGATATGTGATCGGCATCCCAAATCCGAAAACGTGTCAAAATTTGGGCCGAATCGGCCCGGCGGATCGCGAAAGAGCAAAGATCCGACAAACGGATGAAATAGATCCGCCTAATGTTCCGGTGGTGAATATAACGTTAACTAAGAAGTAGATAAATAAATCGATAAATGAACTACAATAGATCAACTAAATAAAATAAATAAAATAAATTAAATAAATAAAATAAATACAATAAATAAAATAAATAAAATAAATAAAAAAATAAATAAATAAATAAATAAATAAATAAAATAAATAAATAAATAAAATAAATAAAATAAATAAAATAAATAAAATAAATAAAATAAATATAGACAACTTAATAAAATTAAATTAAAATAAAGCAAAAATCAGGAAAAAGAAAACGCAATTAAGCCTAAATAAATTAAACTAAATTAAATTAATTAAATTAAATTAAATTAAATTTAAAAAAATTAAATTAAATTAATTAAATTAAATTAAATTAAATTAAATTAAATTAAATTAAATTAAATTAAATTAAATTAAATTAAATTAAATTAAATTAAATTAAATTAAATTAAATTAAATTAAGTTAAATTAAATTAAATTAAATTAAATTAAATTAAATTAAATTAAATTAATTTAATTTAATTTAATTTAATTTAATTTAATTTAATTTAATTAAATTAAATTAAATTGAAATTGAATACAAGTTAGATTAAAAAATAAAATTATAATTGGACTACAATGAAAGAAAATAGAACTCTAGACTCCGGTGACATGGGTAGAGGTACACACAACGCACTGGGGAATTTCGACCAGCCGAACAAAGAAGGTCTCCGCCGGACCAAGCCGCTCGATGTCGCCGTCGTAGTTGTGCAATGTCTCGATCTGAATTTTGACCGCGATGTAGAATACTGAACGTATTTATTTCGTCTACTGTTTGTCCGAAGATTCAAATCTATTATGTATGTTTGGCGAGTGGAAACCTCATCAGGGGTCGGCAGCAGCTTGACGAGGTTTCGAAGGCCCTCCAAGCCGAAGGTCCCAGAATGGCCGTTGCAGATCAGATCGACAATTGAGTCACTGCTACTGCAAGAAGGAAGTCACGCTCATTGATGTTTTCGTGCTGAATTAACGTTCTCGAGGAGGCGCGCACGCGCACCCCTTGAAGCGTCGAAGGAAGACGTTAATATCCAGCGTCCGGCCGTGTTTCAGCAACGTGACGGTGTCTACTGCGCGCCTCCGACGCTCCTGCGGACTGGCCGATCCCGCGGAGGACGAATCGGGGGAATCCTGAAAACCGTTATATATGGGAGCACCACCAAGCACAAACAGACCGCGGCAGAACCCGTACCTGCGTCGAGATGCTGGGCAGGGCGAAGAGACGTTCTAATCTCTCCAGGTCGACCGCCGGCTGCCGAAGCGTCGTCGTCTTCACCCAGCAGCTGGAAGAACGCTCCACGCGCTCCGATGGCACTTTGACCCAGGCGAATCCCACCGTCCGCCGTGAAGGCCCATCGGTGGCGCCGCCCGACCACTCTCCCGTCTCTTCATCGGCCAATTTGGGACGCAGAGAGCCCATCTTGGAAGAGCTTCGCTTGGGCAGCGTGGCGGCGGCCAGTTGGCGCAACTTCAGTTGGCCGATCGGCGGTGGGGGTGGTGGAGGCGGGGGCGGCGGGAGCGAAATAGAAATAGTCGGCGACGTCGACGTCGCCGCCCCTTCCGAAGTCGCATGGCAGCGACAGGAGCAGCAAGGAGCTTTCATCGCGTCGCTAATGGCAGACTCGGCACTCTTTGCTGGCCTTCTCCCAGTCTCAGTGTTCGCTCGTTCGCCTTGTTAGACTGTCGATACTAGGATCTGAAGCGTCGCCATATTCGTTCGCGAACCTTATTCCAGAGGCGTGCGTGCATAGCAAATCGCGGACACGGCCTAGCATGTAAGGCAGTTTTTGGAGGCGGGGCACTGACTGCATGGGGAGGCGGTGACAAAAGCGAGCCATGAATTCGCACAAAGGGCTCGGCCGTCGGCTTGCTTGCACAGCAGCGGCGGGATTAGAGGCCGAGGGAGCGGCCAAGGGAAGGGGGACGATGAAGGAGAACAAGCGGCCGGTCGACCGAGTCGCTCGTACCAGCCGCTTGACTCGAAGGCCGTCCAGCTTATCTTGTGGACAGTTGCGTCGGAGCGAGCCCTCCCACTCTCCATGCCATACGGTACATACCTATGCAGATGGACAAGAGAGTCGTCGGTGGTAGTCGTCCCGTGAAGAGCGAGGGAAGATATGGAAGAGAGGAATAGAGAAGGGCAGGTAAGCGCGGCTCTGCCTTATCTTCTGACTTCATTCTTGGCAAGTTGGGGGTGAGAGATGCCTCTATGTATAGAGCGCGAGTGGTCGGCGGCCGCTCTTTCTCTTTCTCGCCCCTCTGTGCCTGTCGAGTGGACCGCGACGCGCCAATTCACGCCCGCTCTGCCCTCACATCTCCCCCCTCGCGCCGGTCTTCTCAGCTTTAGCTCTCCCGCTCCGACGCTTCGTCCGACTCCCCCCATCCCCCGCCCGAAGTGGAAGGCGCCGAAAATAAACAGCTTAGAAACGGTCAGAGAGGCGACGACGCGCCGCGGCACGCGCGCCTGTCGTCGCGTCTTCGTTCGAATGGGCGCGAGCTGAAGGCCCACTTCTACTTCTTTCGCCGTCGGCGGCCACTGCTGACTGCTGCTGCCTACTACGACCACCGCCTACAGACACTCCTCTTACAGCTTCTGGAGCGGTCAGCAAACAGAATGCCGAATCAGCTGGGCGCCTTCCAAAGAATAAGAGCAAAAACAATAGTACAATTGGGGGCTCCTATAGGGCAGCAGACATGGCTGACTGCAAACAGCGAAGGGGCGGTCGAGCAGGGTTAAAACCGCTCCCATCATCTGAATCAGCGGAGAATGGCGGCCGAGAAAGACGAGTGACTTTTAGCTTCTCAAGTGCCCAAGTTGCTGGTTGGTTACTCATCTGCGAAGCAACGGAGCCCATCTCGCATGTACATAGGCTATGATGGATGGCGGTAGCGGCCACTGGAAGAAGAAAGTGAGCTTGTACGACAGACAGGGAAGGGCGTACTACAAATGTAGATAGTCTGCAAGGATCGGGAATACGAAACGGGACCAGTGATCACAACGGGACGGGCCTGTAAGTGGGTTATCCTCAGTGGAAGCGGCCGTTGGGCGTGTTGTGCCGTGAGAAACGCTGTGATTTGTCAAGAAATCAGTGGCACGCGCATCTTGCAGTCGGAGGGACAGTCAGCGACGGCGGCGGGAAGACAGGAAGCGGCCGCCTGCCTGCGAAGCGCCCCGAGAGGATGAGAAGGGGACTGGGGGGGAGGAAGAAACTGTTTGCCGTCTGAGCTGACTGATCTCCCGACGGCCGAACAATGGGAGGGGCAACTACTGAAGTGGCGGTTGCGCCAGGCGAAATCGGTCAGCCCCCCGGGATCGGCCACTATTTCTCCACCAGCAGCGGTGCCCGTTTCATAGAGCACAAAATAACGCAATCGACTTAGACAGGGCGGTATTCTCCATTTTCCTTTCGGACCACCGACACTATGTACATAAGACCTACCACATCAGACACCACGCGAGATATCAGTACTTCACACCTACATGAAGAATGCACTTAGTGGGTCTCGCGACTCACTCGGCTGCTCTCGCTTCACACTAGCAAAGTCTCCGTCCAATGACGCCACACCCACAGATGTACATAGGTAGGTATGACGAACTACAAGAGATTAATCTCACGCGTATGCGATGCCAGTTTTGCTAACGGGCAGACACTTTGCTACAGCCATATAAAAGTGCATTACGCTGTTTCGCTCCAAAGTCCTTGCGATAGTCTGCCGCAACGGAAGCGCTGCCCTACTGAAGTACTGGCGAAGATACGACATGCTGTGAATAGAACAGCAGCCTGCTCAAGAGAACAGCTCGGCGCCGGCGCTTTCTCTTTCATCTCGGCGCCGTCTCTCTTCCGTGCGGGGGCGTCGACACTCGACGACGGTCGGTCGAGATAAAGGCGTTTCATGGTGGAGGAGCCGACAAAGGCAAAGCAACACGCACCAATGGCTTTGCGGGAAGGGAACGAACGCCGCTTTGGTTAGGTATCGGAATGGGACGACATACAAACATGCGCCCGTGGTGACTGAACATTAGAGCCCGCATGTTGGCGAGTGAACGCACAATTTCTGGACACTAACTTCTGCGAAGTGCTAAGCAGCAGTATTAGGCGAAACCGCCGACGGCAAGCAGAACATGTTCCAGCAGGGTACAGGTGCCGAAAAGTTATAGAGAGTGGCGCTACATCCGCCACATGTTCCACTTACTTATCAAGTGCGAGATCGAAACTGCGCATTGTTGCGTGGTCGCCTCTTCGCCGGGCACGCGACGCGGCAATCAAGGTCAAAGGAAACAAGAAGTTTTCATCGCTGCACACGCGGTGCGGTAGAAACGGAACTGCCGCGTCGCCGTTCGCCGACGACGGTCCCTGCCTGCCAGAGACCTATGGCGGAGAACAAAGAACAAAGGGCCTCCACCCTCGCACACTGTCTGCCTACTGCCCCAACCTGGCGGTCGGTGGCCAGTGTGAATCGGCAAGATGAGAAACGACTTCGGGCGTCCCAGGAGGCTCGAACGAAGCCAAGGACGCCACCGATGCGCGAAGCGTGATCCAGGATCCTTCACAGCTCGCTGACTCGGATACAAAGAACAGACCGGCGCGACGTTCCACCAATTGGCACCTCTACACCCCTCCCTCCTATGCTATCCGCACCTACTCGAGTAAAAGCACATGACAAAGAGGATGGTATTGGCTCACGGGAAGGGGAGAGGCAAAGCGAGCGGCGACGACTTCGATGCGAAAACGGAGCATGTGTCGCCACTGCAAGAGCCAGCCTGGCAACGATATCCTATGTACACATAACAACAAATCGGGGCGCAAGTTGTGAGCGCAAAAGCGGTAGCGGATGGGTTGGCAGACTGACGGCTTGTCAGCACCAGCATCTGATTAACCTCTTTTGGCCCGCCAGCAGGGCGGCACGCTTTCCCCGCATGTGGCAGAGTGCAGAGAGCGGTCGGAGTCGCCGGAAACGCGCTGGCAGCCGCCGCCGTCGGGCCAGCGCTGGGCGTCGTCATGTCGGCGAGGCGTCACTAAGCAAACAGTTTCTTGGACTTCTTAGGCGCCCCGTAGGCGTGTGACGATGTCACGTCAATCGGCAAGTCGAGAGGTCATCTTGCGAAGTGTCATGTGAACTGTCATGGCTTCCGCTGTTCCTTCAACCTATGGAAACGAAAACTTGTCGTTGCAGCGGTTTCCAGAACATCCGATCACTCAACGTGAATGGTGAAGTCGTTTGTCCGGATTCGCCGCTATCAAAGCCATGGGCTGTCGTCCATGTGTTAACTTTACGCAACAAACGATAAGGGCCACAAACGTCTTGACAGAAAGACTCTTTCTGAGAGAGAAAGATAATAGGTGCTGGCACTCTTCTTCCGTCCGGACTCCAGCCCATCGCAAACAAAGGCATGATTCTGGTTGCTGACATGGAGAATGAGTAATCGGAGCTGGTTGCTAGCCGCCAGTCGAGAAGAACTCTCTAGCTAGAAGCGGCGTTGACGATGCCAACAGATAGTTGCTGTCAGTCAGGCCATCCTTCACAGGCTGACCCACTGACTTGGCGGGAAGGCCCTGTGACGCGGTGGCCGCGCATTTAACGACAGGTGCAGACTTTGCTAGACGCACACGCAAATGCTTTTAGCCATCCGCAGCATTGCCTACATACATGTATGTCTGACAAGGTTCTATTCCAGAAATAATATGGGGATGCTGCCGACGGCGCAAGCTGCTGAAAGCTTCGCCAAACACAGTCTTCAAAGAATCGCCGCCACATGGGGTAGCGCGACCAAGTCAAACCGTCGGAGGAAGGAGATAAACAAACACCACAACAACGCCGCCTGTAGGTGTCAAGCGCACAACAGCGTCTTCGACACCTCCTCCTCCTGCCTGCCTGCGACGGAGCGAGAGCGATGGCCGTTCCTTCCCTTCCTTCGCGTCTAACTCTTCTAACATGATCGCAATCGGCGCGCCGATTGGCGCTCGCCGAGCGCGGCTGATCGCAGAGTGGTTCTGGCAGGCCATTCGTCATTCGTCGTTTCTCTCCCGTACGACGACGGCGCCTCCCACCACCCATCCTCGCCACCTGCAGAGGCATTACATGACGCTGACCTTTCGTCGTGGTCGCTTGACATGTAGCGCAACTGCCGCCCAACACCTACCTTCTCCGCCTTCCCTTCCCTCTTCTCTCCCTCCCCGCAAACCATCACATTACCGCTCTCTTTCGTGCCTGGAGAAACGATCAGAGAGGGAAGCGCGAATATGGAACACAACAAAATCGCGCATTGGTGCTAGGCGACTGTAAGATGTGGTGCTAATACCTTAGGGTCAAGGACGCCTTATATGTACACATACCTGTCAAGGAGTGATTATATGTACATAGTGATATTTGAAGTGATTTGAAACATAATTTGAGCCAGTCGTGTCAAAACCAGCCTACGCTTCTCAGCAAATATGATGTTCAACCAATCAACAACGAGTACAATGTCCAATGCCTGCTAGCAACGAACAAACAGCCATAACGCTTTGTCTTGCATTGCAAAGATCAACTGCCTGTGCAAGAAGCGTATCTGACAGGTCCCACATGTTTCCAAATTAGTCGAACGGCGGATTCGTTGGTGATGAAACTCAGTTGCAGTGTTGGCTGGTCGAGTCGATTGTTGTCGGGTGGAGTGAAGGTCGTCGTCACTGAAAAGCGTCTTGGTCTACCCTAAGTTCGTCGTGTATAGTCGACTAATCGGAGCGTGAAACAACAGCGATGAACACCTCACGGCTGCTCAAGAAGAATGTGAGAGCGAAGGTGGTCGATAGCGGGATGCCGGTACTGGCAGCCGCAGAAACGTTGCCGCCGTCGGCGCAGCGGTCTTCGAAGACGGAGGGGACCGGCCACGGTTGCGCGTCGCGCGTCGTCGCCGGCTCAATCGGAGTGCGGCCGTGTCGTCTGAAGAACCGCCGCCTGGTCCTGAAGGTGGACAGCTCGATGGTGCTCTACCTCGATCCGGTCAAGTATCAGAACAAGGTTCTTGAGAATAGTATAGAACTGAAGTGTTTACAGTTCCTGAATATCGCGGCGTTGTTGATCGATTGAGCCTACTTCTGCGACCATTCAGAGATTCTACTCCTCCACCGTTGGGCAAGGACGCAGCAAGTTGGCGCCGCGCCATCACGCCGTTTGGCCTTCCCGTTTTGCGCCCGGGACTTCCGTGAATCTCGACGAGGAGACCCGACAGCTCGGCGACGCCGCTTTGACGGGACAATCGGATCCAAGTGGGCCACCGTCCACCTATGACCCCAAGACGTCGACGCCTCGTCGTGACGACGATGACGACGACGAGGAATACGACAACGGCAGAAAGGAGAGAGGGAGAGCGACAAATTTGTCGCTGAAACGACTCGGTCGCAATCCGCTGCAGACCATGGTGACAGCGAAGCAGTTGAAACGCGTGCTCGACTTCGAAAACGATGGCGGCGGCGGTGTCAGCATAGCCACTGGCAGCCCAGACCGCGTCTCCATCAAATCGGTGTGTTCCATGTCGTGTGCCAGTGTCGCTTCGCCCGCCTTGAATTCGTTTCTGACGGCTGTGTCGTTCGCAACTCTTGTTTGTGCTTAGGTTCTTCGATTATCCCCTGCGAATGAGCAGCGGCGCCGCGCCTCCGGTGAGACTATTATAGAATGAATGAGGATGTCTGACGTTCTGGTACCAACTAGACTGAATGGGTACTTGGTACGTGCAGTAGGCGACGCAAGATTACGGTATCCACCTAACGTCAATTCCAGACTACGAGAAGCCTGGCTACCGGCGATGGGTGAGAAGATGGTTGGACAGCTGCAGGCGACGTCGACTGCGCCAGAATCAGAAGCGTCCGAAGTTCCGCAAGTCGGAGGCCTTGCTGGAGCGTGTGGTGGTTACCGATCCGCTAAACGAAATCCGACGCATCCGCAAGAAGATCTGGGAGGGCGACGACAAGAAGGCCGTCCGCTCGAAGCGCTATTCCATTCAGCGTCTCGAGATCGGCGGCTTCGTGGTGAGAGACGCCGCGACATCTTCTTCTTTGGGACGCTTTCCTGCGTGTAAAACTATATGCATGGTGCGTAATAAGTGAGAACACACTTTGCGGCCGCAGTTCTCAAGCGGGACTTCACATGTCAAGTCCTAATTTGGATAGGACGTACTACAGGGCGTTTCTGACTTAAGTACCAAGATCGGGGAGGCATTGTCGATGTGCAAAGGCGCTGCATTCGATTTCTGACATGAGGTTGGGCAAAATGATTCCATTTCTTCTCGGAAAATGAAATTGGCTGAAGCCTTAGCACTCTGCATGGAACACCCTGTAGTATGCCCCACCCAAATTTGTATCGAATGTGTCGCGTGTGGTGTGACAAGCTTGAGAGCGGCGAGAGCAAAGTCGGTGTTCTCACTTCTACGCACCGTGTATAACTACCACCATTATCCAAGGCTGCGCAAGAAGGGGAACGGCGAGGCTTCTCCAGCGGCTGCTTGGTGGTGGACTTCTGCCAGGAAGCCTTCTTCTACGAGGTCGACTGCTCTCCGGGCGGAGCGGCGCCCATTTTGCTGACGGTCATGGTCGAATTCGGCCAAGTCGACGGCCTGAGCTTCTACACAGATCGCCTCTTCGTGCGGGTTCGAGCGAACTTCCTTCCCCTGCTCTTTCGGAGACGAAGTAGTGTAAGATCGTACGTATAGTGTGCGTCATAACTCCCCTCCGTACGTACAGGTCACCCAAGAGCCCAAGCAGTGGTACGCCATTCGGCTGGAGGAGGGAGAGATGGGGACTGGCGCCGTTGCTACACCTCGGCAAGACAACGAGCAATTGGACGTGACTGGCGGATACGCCCGATACTCCAGGGTGCACCAGGTATTTCTTGTTGCCTAATGTTCTGCTCATATGGTGCGGCCTCTACATGGAACTACAGTATATTTTCATGCACTGTGTGTAGCGCCTGCTTCATCCTATCTCTCACGCGCAGTGTTTGGCAGGTCACATTCTGCTCCAACATCGGCGCGTCCGTTCAACAGCTGCTCTTGGACTACGACAGCGACGCCTTCTCGCCCAAGATGCTCACTCTGTCCGAGATCTTCGGCGACACTAAGAAGGCGGCTGCTACTGCCACCGACGCTGACGTCGCTTCGAATGCGGTCTCCAACCACTACTACAACGGGGGAAGTGTGGTGGATCAGTTGGCTGAGGACGGCGACGGCGAGGACCCGAAGTGCGCCGAGCCCGCCGCCGCCCACTGCCACGGTTGTCGCTGCGGAGAGTGGCCGTCGAGCGTCGCGCCTTCGCCGCCGAAGCAGCCGGCGGACGACAAAGGGTTGGAAGAAGGCGGCGGTCGAGAGCGGGCGCCGACCGTCCACACCTGCCGCTTCCCCAATGTCCGCTGCTACCCGGCGATGCTTCAGCCCAATCCCTACGCTTCCGATATCGGCGTTCCGCGCCCGATTTTCCCCGGAAGTGCTGCTGCACACCACGCTGCGCCTCATCCGTCTGTGCTGGCTTGCAGCTGTCTCGCTTTGCCAGAGTTCGGCGCCTACCGCGGTCGGTGTCGTCAACCGGCCGCCACTGACTCTTTCGGCGACGAGCCTCCTCTGCTGCAACGCCAAGACGTCGACGGCTCCGGTCTTTCTCCCCTTCTCTGATGAAATTCCGCTACGTCTTGTTCGCTTACCGTACACTACTACTACATACATACGATAGTTACGTAGTATTTCCTGCCGTCACCCGTATCCTTTGCGATTCTTGTCGTCTCTTTTCTCTTTGTAGTGGCGTTCCGCGTGCGTAAGTTTGGCTTTACGTTCGTTTGTGATGGTTCGTGGTAATGCGCCGCTCCGATGGTGTTGGGAGGAGGAGTCTCGTGTATCGGCGCCGTAGTTACCGCTGCGCAGAGACGGTAGTTGTTAGGTGAACGTACCCTGGGGACTTGCGCTACTTTTGCGGGTTAGCATTGCTTGTTGGGAAGGCTCATCAGATGGCAGCGCGCTGACGGAACCGAACAATAATGGAGGGTACTCTAGCGCTGAGAACAGTGAATTTTGTAAGTTACTGTTCTGTGCGCGTTGTGAGATCGCGTGAAAGTGACATGATTGGTGCATATTTAGTTCTTGCTTCTGGGCGTTCTGGTTTTGATCGGCTATAGTCCCTACGCTTGTCGAGTCGTTCCACAGTCGATGCCGAACAGCGAAGAGCAGGTGCGAATTTCATTTCTCATATAGCGACTGTTACGCCTGCCTAAATAGAAGTTTGAGCTGGTGTCTTGCTAGGTGGTCACAATGTACGACTGGGGCAATCTGTTCCGCGACAAGGAGCCAAATCTGAAGCTTCAATGGGTCGTTTTCCCGATTGTCGGCACAGGTCGAGTTGATTCCTGTGTTGCCATTTCGGCGACGCTTCTTCTGCGCCGAAACAGACACCCTTTCAGTGACCATTGCAACCACCATCCTCATGCTGGTGGGATGCTGCCGCGGAGACGACAAGATGAAGGCGCACAGCGTGGGTGCTTTCACAAGCGCTCCGCTCATTCAGTAAGGTCACATTCGCAGTGTCGTTCAGAAGCGATGCTACAACGTGTTGGCCAGTACGGCGATGGTGGTGGTGGGCTTCAGTCAGCTCTACTTCGCCTCCTTCCATTGGCTGTGGACGAACGAGCAGAACGAGGACGAGCCCCGCTCCACCGACGACGACAACCCCTTCGCCCCAGTCTGCGTCGGTTACGGATGGGCCTCGGCGGCGGTGAGCTATTGTGCTATTTACCGCCATGGCACGACACGCATGTACATACATAGTAGCTGGCAGTACATTGCAGTTGCTGTCGTGGCTGAGCGCTCTAACCTTCGGCGTCGAGACCTGCTTGACCCCGAGCGAGGACTACAGCAAGTACCACGATTAGAGGCCGCCTGCCGAAGCGAAACCTTTTCAGCAATCAGTTGGCGTCTTTCGATAACAGTAGTCTCCTCTCAATCCGTCATCTGCAACAACGACCATGAACGAACAATCCAACAGGTCATAGTGTCGTCTGCAATCACCAAACGACGTCGTCGGCGGACGAAAACAGCACAACGAACGAAACTCTCCTAACGATTCATAGGTACTCTTTCCTCCATCCATCCAATAGAGCAGGGTGGAAGCTCAGAGTCGGCGTCCCCTTCTGCCTCCCTTCTTGCGGGTGCTGTCCGAGGGAATGGGCGTCACGTCCTCGATCCGACCGATCTTCATGCCGTTGCGCGCCAGCGCCCGCAATGCCGACTGCGCGCCCGGTCCTGGAGACGACACACAAGTAGATGATGGCGTCGCTCTATTAGGCCCTATGTAATCATAGAGACAGACAACGTGAACTAAGCATAGCTGTAGACCACAGGCGCAGAAACACAAATATCGGCTGCGCGTCTTCTGTCATGCAAACGTTGCACCAAAATGGGCAAATGAGACGCACCGGGCGTCTTCGTCCTCGTGCCGCCCGTGCCCCTCAGCTTGACGTGCAGAGCGTTGATCCCGAGCTAAACCCGGAACCAGAGAAGAATAACGACTTGACTTCGTAATCCAAAGAATAGAACTGCAAAGTACGTAATATGCCGTTGCATTCCCACCGTCTTGCACTTCTCGGCGACGTCCTGCGTGGCCAGCATGGCGGCGTAGGGGGACGCCTCGTCTCTGTCGGCCTTCACCTTCATTCCGCCCGTGATGCGACAGATGGTCTCGCGACCTGTGATGACGCACGATCCACAGAATAAGAGTAGAGCAAGGGAATCAAGTGTCCCTCCCGTGTCAGCTCACCGGACAGGTCGGTGATGTGAATGAAGGTGTCGTTGAAGGAGGCGAAGATGTGGGCCACCCCGAACACGTTCTCGCCCTCCTTCACCTGGGGACCCAGCTGCACCACCTGCTGCTCCTCCTTCTGCTTGCCCTTGCGCGGAGCCATCGCCCTCCTCCTACTCTTGCTTCTACTGGCGCTCTTCGCTTGCTTCCTTCTTCAACTTACAAGAACGAAACGGGACCAACCACTTGCTCTACTCAGACAAGCCACTAATTCCGTGATTGCTGGAGTGAACACCAGCAATAACAAGAGTGGAACAAGTACAAAACTCTGTCCACGGTGCGATTTATCGTTCAGCTGATACTGTCGATTGTGTTTTACCAATTCCTTTCCCACCAACGCGATAGAACTACCGTCACTTGGATAGAACCATTAGAGAGACGGAAAGTCTTCTGAGCGATCGAGAAGGAGAAATCGAGGTCGTCATCGTAAGTTTGCTTGTTCTTCTTACGTCGATTGATTCCCGCACAATGAAGTCGGTAGAGAGAAGGGTGGCTTTGTTTCAGGAGGACTCTGGTCACTGGACTCGACTCAACCTGCAAAGTTGACAATGTCTGACGCCGGAGGGTACGTTCCATCTTTTTTGTCGCGTGCATTTTCTAGCATTGGGAGAGACAGGAGTGTCGACCGCCTGCAGAGATGACGTCCCAATGGAGGCGAAGGCCGAGGCTCCGCCAGCGGCTGCGGCAGCGACCAAGATGGGCGTCCAGGACGCTCTCAAGGTACCATTAGTCATTTGTCGCCGTCGAAAGCAGTCGCCCAATCCCTTCATCCAGCCAATTTCCGTTTCACCGACAATTGGCTTGTCAACAACTCAATTGTCGCGTCTGTGTGTCGTTTTCAGACGGTGCTGAAAGGCGCCCTGATCGCCGACTCGCTCTCGCGAGGTCTGCACGAGGTGGCCAAGGCGCTGGACAAGTGCGTGTGACGATGGAGAGGAGGTTTCTATTCATGTTTTTTAGAGCGTGCACGTTTTTCAGGCGCGAGGCGCTCTTCTGCGTGCTGGCGGAGAACTGCGACGAGCCCATGTACGTGAACCTGGTGGAGGCCCTCTGCAACGAGCACAACATCCAGCTCATGAAGGTGCGTGCAGTAGGCTGACTCGCGCAGTTTGGGGATACTGTAGCTCGTGCCATTGTCGCATGAAGACGGGAGTCGGCTATCGCGTGGCATTCTCACGTGGCTCGAATTCTGCTCAGTGATCAAAAGAAGAGACCGATGGTGGGCCGTCAATGCTTTGGAAGTGACTTCTTACCTTTTCAATTTGTTCAAAATTGACTTACGACGAGAAGAAGGAAGAGCGAAGTGAAGAAGAAGAAGCTAAGAGAAGGCGAGGATGGCGTGCGCGGCGGCGGCCTGCGAGCAGTGTTCGAACAAATCTGGTGGAGGAGGAGACGCGCTGGCGAACGCGAGAAGGTTCTGCGGTGACTGCACCATGGTGCTCTGCGACGGCTGCGCGCTCGACAACCACCTGCAGCACGGCAGCCGACTGGTGAAGGTCGAGGAGGAGGCGGCCAGGCTCCACGGTTACCTCTACGACAAGCTGACGCCCATCAAACGAGCGGCAAGTGGCGCCGTCCTGCTGTTTTCTGCTCCTGTTTGCCTGCGCCGACGCCCTCATGCCGTTACCCTTTCCACTTGCAGAAGGAGGTCGTGGCGACGCGGGCGGCCGAGTGCGCGGAGCGGAAGCAGCTGATCAGCGACGTGGGCGACGAGCTGGTCGCCAAGGTGGCGCAGGCGAAGCTCCAGTCGACGAGAATGAACGAGTCGGCCCAGCAGGTGGCGGCCAACTGCGACGTCCTGGAGGGCCGAGTCGACGAGCTGGAGAGGCAGCTGCGCGAAGGGCCGATGACGGGGCGGCTGCATCGCGAGCTGCGCGAGGAGACCGAGAAGTTCGAAAAGGCCTGCAAGAACGCCAGCCGGCTGACTGAGAAGATGAGTGCCATGCTGGGAAGCTGCCTGCGCGACATCGACTCCAGCAGCGTGTCGGATAAATAAGATCTGTGATCAGTGGTGCGGCTTACTCTGAAGACGTGATTCATGCCTCCGTCCATCTGCTTCACTTGTACCCCGTGAAAGACGAGTGCTTTGTGGAAAGTTAGTGTACAGCATTAGGCCGCTCGACTGTCACAGCAGTTGCCACTTTGCCAGCACTCTTGCCCATGACTACAGTTACGATTGTGGGCCACGTTCGTCGTTAGACTTCTGTGCGCGAGGGTGTGTTGTGTTGTTGACCGAACGAATGGTTTGCGGGCTCTTTGGTGTCTGGTCTGTGGATGAAGCGAGGGTAGAAGAGAGAAAGAATGTCGATCGGCCCACTTCAGGTGAAGGAGAAGAAGACGCTGGGCGAGTGGTGCGGTCTCTGCAAGTATGACAAGGACGGCGAGGCCAGGAAGGTGGTCGCCTGCAGCTGTTGCGTCGTCAAGGTGCGTGCGTCCGACTGGCGCTTCCCACTTTTGTTCGCCTTTCGCATTGGAATACCGCAGTCGACCTTCCTTCCCTTCGTAGGACGTGGGCGAGGAGGACATGGCCTATCAGGTGCTGAAGGACTACTGGGAGTCGGGCAAGAAGGACTGAGCCAAGAAGAAGCGCCGACGACGCAGGCACCCAGAACACGAATAGGGCCGATTACATTCCCTGTTGATTTTGGTTCAGCTTCTGTTGTTGATGCGTTGAGTGAGAGGAGAAGAGTCGTTGAGCTGTTTGCATTCGTTGAGAGGAGCGGAAGGAATCATTATCCTCACTTCGATTCTGATTTGGTGCATGGATTCCTAGAATCCCTTGTATTGCTCCCATCGAGAACAGCGCGTACTCGAAGGCGACCGTGTTCGACGGTCGCGAAACGGCTGTGTCTTCGCCGGCAGAGCGCGGCCATGGAGCGCCCCGAAGCGAACCCGGCTACTGGCGCTGCCGCTTCTGCGCCCGTTGTCGACGCCTTCAATCGGAAAGGTGGCGCGACGTCGTCTAACGGCGTCCTGCCGATACATCGCGGCGACATATCAGTGCCTTCTCGGAGCCGTCACAGCGAATCTCACTTAGACTTCTTTATTTTGGGCATCGACTTGACCGGATGGTGAGTTGACCTTTGATTGAATTGGACTTATGTGGTCGAAAACGTATAGAAGACATCCTTCAGTTCGACGACTGTACAGTTCCTGTTGGCTTCACTTGCTGTCTTCGTACTGTATCTCTCCTACGGCTACTTGCAAGTGAGTTGCTATCGTCTTGTTGTGTTCTTCTGACAGTGTATTCTAACTACCGTATACGTGAAATCTGCTATTCGCGTATACACGTTGCCGGCAGTGTGCGACACGTGGAGTTCCGAACCTCAAACTGCGCCTTGTCGATTCCAGGAGCTGATCTTCAGGCTGCCTGGTATGCAGCCCTTCGGCGGCTACCTCACCTTGGTCCAGTTCGCCGTCTACTCCTTGTTTGGCTTCCTGGAGTTGAACCTGGTGGAGAAGCAGGCGCGCAGGTGGGCCTTCTTCTCGACTGCGCTGTGTCGGCGTCCTGCGGTGGGAGCGCAGCGCCGCCTTCGCTTCTTCGCAGGATCCCGCTGAAGACGTACGCGCAGCTGGCCTTCTACACGGTGGCCACGGTCGGCTTCTCCAACTCCTCCGTCGGCTATCTCAACTATCCCACACAAGTGATCTTCAAGTGCTGCAAGCTCATTCCTGTGCTCATTGGAGGCATCCTCATACAGGGTTGGCGAAGGCTCACGTGTCCTATTGTACTTGCGTTCTATCAGCGCGCATATGCCTTCGTTTCAGGTAAGAGGTACGGATTGATCGACGTGGGCGCCGCCCTCTGCATGAGCGTCGGCCTGATCCTCTTCACTCTGGCCGACAGCCAAGTGGCGCCCAACTTCAGTGCCAAGGGTGCGCCACCTGAGAAACGCTGCCAAAGCTTACGGCGTGATTGTGGCATGTCTTTGTCTTATTGCTCAGGCTACGTGATGATCTCCATGGCGCTTGTTGCGGACGCCGTCATCGGCAACGTGCAGGAGATGACAATGAAAGCATACGACGCCTCCAACAACGAAGTGGTCGGTCGATAGATTGCGATTGCGCCGTCAGACTTTGTCTTTCGTAGCTGAACGAACTTTCATCTTTGGACTGTTTATCCTCGAACTTCTCCGGGGTCCTGTTTGCAGGTCTTGTACTCCTACTCGATCGGCTGCGTGTACATTCTTCTCGGCCTGCTGGCATCCGACCAATTTCGCGACGCCTTCTTCTTCTTCGCAGAGGTGGGTGGAGCTGCTCGGCTGGGCGACGCCGTGGAATTTTTTTATACTGGACGCATCAATTTGTAGGGGAAGTTTGACCCCATTTCCTTCTCACTAATTGACGATGATACTGTAATACAGTAACCGGTGGGACGAGCGCATGGCGATACGCAGACGATTGGCTTCTCTGCAGCATCCGTTGGAGACGTACGGCTACGGCTTCGTCTTCTCCTTGCTGGGCTATCTGGGCGTCAGTGTCGTCTTGACTCTGGTCCGAAGGTTCGGCGCCCTTCCCGCCGTCACGGTCACCACCTGCAGGAAGGCCGTCACCATCATCCTCTCCTTCCTCTTCTTCGCTAAACCCTTCGTCTGGCAGTGGGTTATCTATGTACCTACAGTCACATGCACCATTGGCTAACCACAGTAAACCGCATGTGCAATGGAATGTATCGTACCTACCTATTCAGGTACGCCTGGTCCGGCGCCCTGGTGCTGCTGGGCATCTATCTCAACGTCTACGCGAAGAACCGCCACCGCTGGAACGCGTCGCTCCAGTCGGCCGTCGGCTCGGCGCGCCTTCTCCTGCTGCGCTGCCGCCGGCGCTCGCGGGTCGTGGCCGAAAGCCTCGTCAGAGAAGTCTGACCGCCGTCGAAGCACTTAGGTACCTGTGGATCGTAACCCTCGCGACGTGCCCGTTTCAACTGTGATCAGAGCAGCTTTAGACAGCGACGTGATGATCAGACTGTGACTGTGATGAGAGTACAAGAAGGATGAGAACGTGTACAGTATAAAACAACGTGTCTCTTCGTAGAACGACTTCGTGACGCCTTCTAGTAACCATTTGAGACGCAGAAGATGCATCGGCTCGCCTCGAAGTCGAGAACTTTTGCACATAGGTACATGCCAGATTGGTCTACATACATACGAGCGGCGCACCCAATGTAGGCATCGACTACCGAATTCTCAGTACCCATTGTTGCGAAGTTTTTGCATGCTGACGTGTATGCGGTATTGTTGCCGACCGTGAATCAGTCGGGTATGCAGCATGACTTGCGGCGTCGATGGCTCGGCAGGTTTGAAAGCGCCAATCGGCGTGCGCGTCGCGGGCAGCGTGATGCGGCGTCGTAGCACGCGCGACGACATTGTCTGGGCCGTGAGTGAGCGAGGTGGAGCTCCCTCGGCGGAGCGAGACATTGGGGCCGCCGAGAATAGTGGAGGGCTGGGCGAAGGACGGCCGCAGACAGACAGACAGACAGACAACCCATGTCTGCTGACCTATCCCTCCCTTCTTGCGGCGGCGGCGATGGCGGCCTTCCGCCGTCGTCGTCGGCGGTGCCGCCGAGCGGCCGTCTGTTTGCCTGTCTGGCTGTCTGGCCGACACTCCTTGCGCGGCGGCGGCGACGGCGGCGTCATTTTGGCTCAGCGCATTTTTATCTGACAGGCGCGGCGGCTGCGACGGTGGCTAGCTGGAGGGGTGGGGGGCAGGCGAGAAGTGCGCCCCTTCCCCCCACTTGTAGTCATCGACAGCTGCGCTCCCTCTCTCTCCCTTCGCTCCTCTCCACTACCCGCGCGCCCGCGGCCAGTCTGAAGCGAACCGACGGCGCGTCGGCCGCCCCATTCTTTCTCCCGTCCGTCTGGCTTAGCGCTGCGCGGTTGCTAGCAGTCTCCGCCGAGCAGACAGAGGAGTAAGTAGGCGCAGGCAGACGGTGGAAGGAACGACCAGACTAGAGGGTTAGACAAGCCTCCCTCCCTTCGTCTGGCTGGTCGAGCAGAGTCGAGCGCTCTATCTTCGGCCCAGACTGGCGATTGGTTGACGCCGGCGGCTCTCTCCCGTTGCCGAGCCGGTCCTCGTCACAGATGGGTGTCCAGTGAACGAGAAAGGGAGAAGTCCAGCCAGCTTCAGCAAAGCAAAGGAAGGCACGGAAGGTGCGGAATCGAGGGAAAGTCAATCCGGCCAGGCTGGTCGGTCGTCTGGAGAAGTTCGCGAGAGACGCGATCGAAAGGGGCCGAGCGCGCGAAGACAGACAGCTTCGCTCACCGCCGCCAGTCTTTCACGAGGCCGTCCTTCCATCGGTTCTCCTCGGCTTTCCCTGCTTGGAGAGCGAAATGGCGTCGTCTTCTGCGCCTTGCAAGGCGTGATCTCGTCGAGGCCTCTACCGTACCACGAATGCTGACCGGAATGATGGACCTGCTGCGCCACTGGCGCTTCTGGCGGCGCAGGAAATGCCGACGGCGCCGAGAAGACGACGACAGCGTCTGTCGAGACGAGAGAGGGACCGGTCGCGTCGGCGGCCACAGGGGTTGGCAACGACGTCGGAGTTGCTCGGCCGACTCACCCGTGTCGGCGGTTGGAGACGGTCTTCCACTGCCGCTCAGTCCACAGCCCACTGATACATCCTTGGCCGGCGGCGCCGGCTGTTATCCCTCAATGGCTCTCTCGGAGTCCGATCTCTGGATGGTGGAGCAGGAACTGCGCGCCGTCGAACGAAGCATCGTAAGTGCCCTACCACTAATACCAAGTCTTCGAACGACTCTGTGCATAGGTACATATGTAGATATCGATTCACGTGTGTTTTCACTCGTTTGAAGGCCCGACTACTGGACTGGTTGAACGAGGAAGACGACGTTCCGCCAAGCTCGGTTGACGAAGAGGTTTGCTTCCGCTTT
This sequence comes from Linhomoeus sp. GSCO2_2, assembly GCA_030248115.1. Taxonomy (NCBI): domain Eukaryota; kingdom Metazoa; phylum Nematoda; class Chromadorea; order Monhysterida; family Linhomoeidae; genus Linhomoeus; species Linhomoeus sp. GSCO2_2. The sequence continues at coordinate 38,216 of JASAMZ010000498.1, read as the reverse complement.
GTTTATTACGGTCACAACTCTCACTGACCTATTGGCTAGACACAGTGGAGCACGGTACTGTCGGCGCCCCGCTAAGGCATTCGGCTGCCTTCTTGTATTGTGAAACTATTCTAGGACGGTCCTTTTCGTGTGCCTTATCAACTGTTATTGTGTGTTATTGCGCTACAATTTCAACATTGTGCGGTTCCACAATGGCCGATAGCCAAAGTAAAGTAGCGAGAGCGCGGCAAAAGTGGTGTAGCTACTTCAGTGCGTCATTTGCGTCAGCGGTCGGGCGTCCGTGCAGATCTTCCCCTGTGGCCACCGCGTCGTCTGTCGGAAGTGCTTTGTCAAGACCATTCAGGTACTCACATCGTTTCGCCGAAGCGCATGCGATGTACCCAAGCGCACTGTTATCATGCTCTCGTTCAGATGGCAGTGACGGAGAGACGGCTGCCTCTCCGCTGCGTCGTCTGCCGCTCCAAGGTCGCTCGGCTCAAATATCACAGGCCGAGCGGCTCGCGCGTGCTGGTTCGCTTCCAGAAGACGCCACCGGCGCCCAATCCCAACAACGGACGCTTCGGCTGACTTTCCACTGTCCCATCCCACCCTCCCTGTGTCCGTGCAACCCGTTGATTCGGCCTTTCGTCGCTCCGTTTCCATCCACGTAAACTAAGGCGGACAGCAGACAGTCGTGGCTCTCCAACTACTGAGTTTTGTGTTGACCAAACGGAGCGCCATTGTTGCCCTTAGTTTGTGTGTTTCCCAGCTCCAGAATCGTCGCTCGTTCTTGGCTGTTCCACTCGGTCGCCGATACGGAACCGGTGCGCCCACCCTCGCAGAGGGTATAAATCGGCTTCTAATCGCTACTGATGCCAACTCCACTTATGGCTGTACTGGATGTGTATGTACTTGTAGGCTGATACGGTACCTAGGTACATACACAATTCTTAGTGAATTGCGGTATCGCGCGATTATTTCCTGTGACCAATCACGCTCCTATAGAACTTGTTGTTTGTAACTTCAGAGTTCAACCGCCATCAAACTGCTTTCTCTTGGCCTGGCGCACGTGCAGTGTTCTTGTGGATAGACCCAGGTAGTGTACCATCGCGCTTTGTATATACGCTGTTTGAATGTACACAGATATGGTGGACTCGTTTACCATTACTAATTATTGTCTCAGTAGCGTCCAACAAGCGTCTTTCCAGCATTGAACGTCGTTTCAAGTTCCGTGTCTGTATCGACCCGACCCATCGTCGTTCCTCCCCAGATAACGACCGCCTTAGTGTGGCGCGAAAGCGTTCTGTGGAATGGCGTTTGTTTGCCTCCTCAGTGTCGGCTGATTCCGGAGCGCGTGTGTGGCGAGCAGTGTTTGGTGGAGGAGTGCGCAAAGAATCCCACCGTTGGCGAGACGCGGTTTGGAACGACATCAGTGTTCGCCGCTTCGCCCCACCGTCTGTGCGGCAAAACACCAATCGGGCGCGCCAGCGCGGGGGGGCAGGCAGGCGCGAAGGCGAGACGCGCCACGAGACGCCTCGACTAGCTCGATCCCCATTCACACTGTCCGCCCGAGAGAATCTCACCGTCTCTGGCGCGATGGCGTCACCCTCATGCATACAAACGCCCTCTTTCACCGAGCCGTGCGACTTCGAGTGGTTCCGTCCGTTTCTCCAAGGGTCGTCCTTTGTTTCGTGATCCATTTCGCGCGAACACTGCGTTGGTTGAAGAACTCCATCAGTCCAATGAACGCGGCTGACCCGGACCACACACACGACGTCGAACAGCTAACTGTTATAAACCAGAGGGAAACGTCTAAATCGGTCGATCGTACTGTGCCAGAAAACGACTTATAGTTGCGAGCGGCGCCTTTCGTTTATCTCAGGTCGACAGAACAACCACAGAAACGCAAACTCTCCTTCAGGAATGTAGGCGCGCCAACACAACCTAGCTTCCGTGGGAAGAGAGCAAGGAACGACAGCAAACGGTACCAAGAAATGCGACGACAGTTGCAGCTAGCTATATACAGTATCTTGTTGCTAGACACTGGTAGTATCAAATCTGTGCTCGCTCCAACGCGGTGCTAGAGACGCTGCCTGAGCGAACAACTCGAATAAGTAAGGAGGTATGTCCAATGGGGAGTGGTCATAATCTCATCAATCGTGCGAAAAAAGAGGCTAATTCTGACGGAAGGAAGGCAGTTCAAACGGTTCGCTCGGAAAAAGAAGCAAAACTATCGGTTTCCATAGATAAGACAGCCGGTAAGGCAAGGACTATACGTAATGAGCAAACAACGCATGATCTCGCGTGAAAAGGGGAATAGTTGATCGAAAAGCGCAGTGACGACGAATGTTCCAGGAACGACTAGCGAAGAAAGAACGGAAATAAACTAAGCAGAATCAGAATGCAATGGGACGAGCGGTGCATCTAGGGAGTGTGCGCGACGTCTAATTGGGCGGCTCTCGAAGGGTCAAAGCGGCAAAGCGACTGGCGATCGTCTCTCCACCCAACTGCCGTCGGCGCTGCTGCTGCCTTCCTCCGCCACTGACAGCGGCGCCCTCCTGCGAACAGCCGAGACGACATCCTGGAAGAAAAGCGACGCCGGTTAGTTTCCCAGCGCTCTTCCAAGTGACATCGAAGGAAGCTACCCAAAGCAGCCGACGAAGCTTCTGCCCCATCAGACGTGCTCTCTTGTCGCTTCACGCCCCCGTCGGGCTCCGTGCGATGCGGCGACGACTCGACCGGCTTCGAAGACACCCCGTCTCCGAATCTGTAGACATGTCGGAAGCAGATTATAGGTACAGCGATAGTGAGAACGAGACTACTGTACATATTACTACGAAACAGTATTCATGCACCAGAATGCAGAAGCACATAACAGACCGTTTTCGGAAGGCCGCAGTCGAGGTTCCGATCAGCGGTGTCGTCTGCTTCAACCGAGAGAACCCACCCTAAACCAAGCTGAGGCTACAGTATGTACAGCACACGTCTAGACCACGACAGACCACCACTTATCAACTGGGAACCAACCATTGCCGAGGTCCCGAAGTGTCCACTGGGAACGGAGCGCAAACTGCGTCCAATACTGGGCGGACGCTCCATGATGCTGTGACGATGCGCAGGGTTCGACTGCGAAGACCAACTAGGCGGCGTTCGCTGCTGCTGCTGCTGTTGAAGTGGCACGCCTCGTCCGATGCCGCCGCAAAGCGACCGATAGGCCTTCGCCTCGCTCTCAATCTGCGGCAGACGGCAAATCACATAGGAATGTGATGCTGACAGGACCAATCACACCACACACTTCAATCTGCTTCTCGTTGTTGAGGCTCTGGCAAAGCGGACGCGCCAAGCCCATCGCATCGCCATTCGGAGCCGAGTTTTGCCGCTGCGCCGACGGCGCGAAGCGAGCGAATGAAGCCGAGAAGTCGACGCGTTCCCTCCGCCAACTGAATTCGCCGGCGCCGAAGTTGCTGCGGAGCGCCGACGCCTCCTTCGTCTCCCCTCTCGACTCCCAGCGCTGCAGCATCGTCAGCGCCTTGTCGCGCAGACCGCACAGATCCATCATGTTGCAGCTGGAGAGGACACAGGAACGACCTCCTCTCACCCACCAAGAAGACAGTAGTACCTAGCGAAGTAGGAAGTGCTGCTACCAAGTGCGAAAGATCTTTCCCTGCGCGCAGTGGATGATGTCCTTCTTGGCGTGGTAGCAGCACCTGAAGTGTATGCGAGTGAGCTTGAGAACGGCTATCTGGACCAACAATAAACAGAAGTCGACGAACCCACCGCGTCTCACACTTGAAGTCGTAGACCGACCGCTTCAGGTAGCTGTCGACCTCAACGGTCGGTTCGTATCCGAACGCGCGGAAATAAAGGGCTTTGGCCAAATCTTCGGCGCTGAGTACCTCGCGAAACACCGGCTTCATTCCTGTGGACATCCAATCAATACAGAGAAGCGATGTGACTCAACAACGGACATGCACGAAGGTTGGCCAACCGGAGGCCAATTTGAAGATCTCGTCGATGGCGCGTTTGGTCTGACTGAGCTCTTCGGCTCGGCAGACGAGCACCTTCATCTCTGTGGAGAGAACCGCCTCGTTGATCTGACGTGCCATGGCCACATAGTCGGTAGAGTAGCTCTCGAACAGAAACATCTCGTGGGTCGCGTCGCTGTGAGCCTTGGCCAGCCCCCGGTAGCCCATCGGGTAGCCTAACAATTCCACCGCAATGGCACGAGGCTAGAGTCGAAGGACCGAGCGCTTCTCTCGAACCAAGCAAGAGGTTTACGTGGCTGAGGATAGGCGTGGAAGAGACCCGACGGGTCGATTCCCATCTCCAACCGCATGGGCGCCACTGCCACTTCGCAGGGGATGCAGCGGCCGTCCTCCGTCTCCGCCATCCACTCGGCCGAAGCCAGCGCCCAACTCTCGCCGGCTGCCACCTCTGCGAGACGATATTTCACTTTCGAAGCGAACCTTTCGAACAATTCTATCGCCAGAAAGCACATACCTGTCCAAGGCTTCTCGCAGAAATACTGGTGGAGCCGTTCCTTGACAGACTTTCCCACACTCGTCATGTTATTGTTAGCTCGCTTGGTGAGCCAGCAAAGGAAAACGTGCAAGTCTAGATTAATTCTAAAACCAACTCTTCCAACTCCGAAAACTCACAAAAGAGTACAAGTAGTGAGAAAGCCCAATCGAATAACGCCTACAGGTACAGTACACCTCCATGGCACACCAATCACAACAATACATAGCATGCAAATTCAATTCAATTTCAAATACGATTAACGTGAAACGTGCCATCTAATGTCATAGTCGGGGTTTTAAAAGGAAGTGCTTGAAGTCATCACGGTAGCATATATTTTGTGGCCCCCAACATTCGCAGTCAACATCAGGGAGGCCGTTTGCATCATCCAAACGTTCTCATAACTTGTAAACGGTAAATCAGCAAGCATCTAGTCGCCAACGCATCACCGGGAAACCCGCTTGGAAAGATCGAACAAGGTCTTAGAATATTGAAATTACAGTATATGCACAAAGACAGGTCTGATGTACGTGGAACCTGCAGAAGTTGGAAACGCCGGTGAATGAGTCATGATCGGCGTTCCCCAACGGTGGTCCCCAACGGTGGTCCCCAATGAAATCATTTCACGTGAACAAAACGCACTATAATTGTGTGTTGTGGCAAAGTGTTTCTCGTGCACCAACGACGACAAAAGAGACGAGAGCCAACAACACAGTCGTCTTCAAGTTTAGAGTATAGTGTAGCTAAGACTATAAAGAACCATAAGGTTAAAAGGCGAAGATGAAAGTAGACTCGGCCGTGGAAGGACGCTTAGCGTTGGCGTTGCTGCTGCTGCTGCTGCCTGCCACCATGTCGACGGCAATGCCGGCTCCGCAGCTGAAAGGAACGAGCTGCAATACATCGTTGGACGACGTCGATTTGCCCGAGTGGAAGTACCCGGCCGACCTGATTTTCGTCCTCGACGGTGTGGAAGGCGACAACGACACGCTGGCTGGTCAGCCTTTTTCTCTGCCGACCACTTGCTGCTACGTCATCAGGACCATCGTTGGACATCGGTTTTCAGGACAGAAGCGCCTCTACTCGGCTGTTGCCTGCTACATGAAGGAAATCTACAGCGACGGAAAGGAATCCAGATGGCCACGGATTGCCATCTACACCGTGGGGGCTGCCGCGAAGGAAGCGACGGCCAGCTTCGGAAGAGTCGGATCGCGGAAAAGCCTTTTGAACGAGATCACCTCAGCAGCCGGCCAGAAGAGCAGGTTGAACGCTGCACTGCATGCGCGGCGGTTGTTGCCGTAACCGTCCCTTCATCACACCATGCTTGCACGTACAATATACATTGACTTCTAGTAACGAGACTCTTTGCTCGGCGATGACGGCGCTGGCGTCGGCAGAGTTTCGACCGTCGGCCGTTCGCGTGGCCATCGTGCAGCTTCATAGCAAGTCTTTCGACCGGAGTTGCGAGCAGTTGCATCTGACGCAGGACAGCAGCAAAGCCAACCTCACGCTCTTCCTCGTGTCCGCCGGAAATCGGCCGCTTGAGAAGCCCAAGGTCACAGACGCCGTTGCTAGTGTGAAATTGCGTTCTACTGCTTGTGTTCTTTGAAATGATAATTATATGCATTTAGAACACGAGCGAGGCTGATTCGCTGGTGATCGTGGACTACGAGGACGTAGGGCAGTCGACGACTCCAGACGGTCAGGACTTCGCCAGCGATAAGGCAAAGGAAACCGCTTATATACACGACGTGCTAGAGAAGCTGATCAATAGAGCAGTGGAGCCGGCGGCAGCGGGCGCACCGCCGTCCCCTGCGTCTGCAAGAACGACGGCCAGCAGTGCAACCAGCGGCGAGACAACGGCAACAGCTGACGACGCCCCAGAGAACGCGACAAGAAGCAATACCACGAAGATAACCACAACCCAAACAAACAGGACGGCAGAGACGACGACGACAAACAAGGCCACCGAGACGACGGCAAGTACGACGACAGCGACAAACAAGACCGCCGCGACGACGGCCATGACGACGACGACGACGACGACAACAAGCAAAGCCGCCGATACGACGACCGCTGAGATGGCGACGACCATTGAGACGACGACGACGACAAAGACGACGACATCACCGAGGGACATGCAGTCAACGATGCTGAGTACGACCACGACCATTGTGCGCACAACGACGGCGTCTCAGAAATCGCCCGCTAGTGCGACAAGGGCGACATCGGCAGAGGCGTCGACTACATCGTCTGAACAACCGGCGGTGGCTTCGTCGTCGACAAGTACCGAGAAGACGCCAACGACGGAACAGGAGCAGGGTTTTTTCGCCAGCATTTGGGACTGGCTGAAGAACCACTGGTATGTTGGTGTGGCCATTGCTGTTGGTGCGATACTGCTGATCGTCGGCTTCATCCTGCTCCTCTACTGCTGCTGCTGCGCACGGAAGCGGAAGCAAAAGGAGACGCCGGCTGCCCCTGCGGGCACTCAGCAGTTGAAGGCGTCAGCGGCTGTGAAGAAAGAAGAAAAGACCAAGACAAGTACAAAACCGAAGCAGACGAAGGAGAAGAAGAGCGAGCAGAAGAAGCAGTCTCTTCCATCAGAGAAGCAGTCAGTGGAGCCGATGCAGCAGAATGTGACGAAATCCGGCAAAGAAGCCGAAGCAGCGCCGCCGTCAGAATCGGAAGACAGCGAGAAGGCCGTCGACGACGCTGCAGGGGCCGTGCCTTCGATGCATACCGTCGAAGAAGAACAAGAAGTATCCGACATCGACGATCACTCTAAGGGAGCATTCACCGACACTTCCGTCCCGATATCGCCGGCCAATTTCGACTGGGACATCTACAAGGCTACCGCTCCTCCTGGGGGAAGCCTCGACGCCGGCGGACTCATCGACCAGAATCGACCTGACGGCAGCTCTTCAGCGGGCGGCCAGCTTGTGGTGCGCAGACCAGTGGTTGCCTGCTAGAAGGATCGGTCGCACTGCACTTACGATACTTTGCAGGTGTCGCCTCCCCCACAAGCTGTGGTACCGCCGGCGGCGCTGTCACTGGTCGACGACATGGCCGAGAAGCCGCCTTCTCTCCTGCCGTACGAGAGGGCCGTGAAGCAGTTCCTCGCGGGGGAGCCGGCGCTCAGCGAGGAGAGCGACTTCTATCGACCGGCAGTCGACGACCCGACGCCGTCGATGGGTCTCGGCTCGAAGTCGCTGGCGGACAAGACGGCGACGGAGCCCGAACCTGATCCTGAGGAGGGTGGCGACAAGGACGACGACGACAGCGACGAACTAGAAGGAGAAGGGAGCGAGAGCAGCGGCGCGAGCGTTTCTCCCGAAAGCGACTCTTCCGAAGGCGAACTCCCCGAGAGCGTCAGCTCCTTTGATTAGACGAAAACCGTGATCCAGACTGATCAGAACCGTAGCGTCGCCGCTGCTGTCTGTCTAAACTTCCATGAACACACGTGACAGAACCACCTCTGGGAATTTCATTGCAACAGCGCACCTATGTATAGCATGCAATTTGACCGACTCAAGAGAAGACCAAAGCAGCCTGCTAAAAAATACTTAAATTCGTATACCTATAGCTTACATACATACATACACAAAACAAAACATAAATTCTAGGGTGCACTTGTAGCTATTACAGTAAGTGGCAGTAGTGCGGAATTCCTTCTCCCTAACGAGCGCATTGAAAACGAGTGGTTCGTCCTCGATAAGACTTTGCCTTGATACTAATCTGTTGGACGGTTTGTGTCTGTGATAATAGCGGTAGCGCCTGCGACAAAATGCATAGGTTGAGCTCTCTCAAGCCGCACAGGCGAGCTCTGGAAAGCTCTGGAAAGGTGGTAACTCGGTAAATCAGTTCGAGACAAGAAAGAGCAGAGACACGGATACACACAAATACATACACAGCCCTTCGTCTCAAAACAAAATCTCCAACAAAAACTTCGCCATTATCACTTCTTCGACGAACGCGCGCGCGGTTTCTGACGACGCTCGAATATAGAGCTCAGAGTTCAGTCGTCTGCTTTCATGGACACGTCTGAAAAGGATGACAGCCTATCATTTTCAAATTGAGTAAAACGGTTCAGCGCTCTTGTCAGAAGTTTGAATTTGGATTGTCGCTTGGTTTGAGCTTTGTGGTACGGACGAAATTTTGTTGGTGCGCCTGTTCGAGTTGGAGCTATATCGCACAGCTCAGTATGTACTATTATTACTCAAACGATTTAGAACAAAATTTACAGTGGGAGGAGGTGGACATGGCGAAGGGTAAACGGGAGCGCAAACACCTCATCTTCTATGACGATATGTAAACTGCTCTCCGAGCTCACGCGCAGTCCCCAAACATGAGCCAGATTAGCGGCACAATAACAAAACTGGCCATGCAACTGTCGAAAACAGCACACACAAATCACTCCGGAATACACTTTATCAATACCGCTTTCATTCACAGTCGTGTTCCACAAGCAATTAGCTTGTGGGGGCAAGAGCGGCGTATTTCGACTATTGTTCAACCTTCGCTCTGTCCGCCTCCCCCCACAGGATCTCGGTCCTGCGCCGACAACAGACCTGCAGATGTCACGCATGGGGAGTCGATAGGTAGTCAATGAAGTGAGAGCCTACTGACGCCGACCGCCAAACCATTCATCCTCCTATATACTAAGCGGCTATCAGCCATAAGTAGCTATCAGCCAAAGCAACGCGTTGTAGCAGGAAAGAGCGCACGAAGACTGCGCGTACTCTGCGAGGCGGAGGCGACGGCGGCGGCGCCGACCGTCGCGGAGGTCTTGCCGTCGCAGGCGACCACCTTGACCTTCTCCACGCGCGGCGACTCCGTCACGTCGCGAAACTCCACCTCGTCCATTATGAAGGTCCAGACGCCGTCGCAAAAGCGGTAGGCCTTCAGCTTGTCCGCCTGTGCACGAGGCGCCGCAGTCGAGAGGGAAGGGTTGATAGATATTTACGTTCATACACGCACACACAGATACTCTGGCAGCAACTGTGACTAGGCCGCCAAACTGAGAGGAACTAACTCTGAAATGGACCCGCGACTTGACCCTCTGTGAGAGCGCCCTGTTGATGACCTTGTCAAAGCTGATCATTACCCTCATCGCCAGCTCTGGCGTGATCTGTCCGTCCTGAACATTACAGCCTGGCTACAATCATACACCAACTCAACGGCGCAAACGTAAACAGGCAAGCTAACCGAGATGTATTCATCCAACGTTTTCTGGAGACTCTCCCCAAGCGAACAACTTCTGTACATCTGGTAGGAACTCATGGCTGTGGTACGGGCGACTAGCCTGTGACGCACCCGCTGTGACGCTGTGACTGTGACACAGTAACAGCCGACATTACGGTTCTACGGTATCGTTCTCCACAACAACAGGACGGTTATCGCAGCGACATGCAAGGAATGTCAAAACGAACGCTGCGAATTCAAAGAGAACGTTTATTCTACTGAGGAAGCTCGAACACGCGGCAAGTGCCATCTTCGGAGGCGGTGACGACAACGGTACCGCTTCCATCAAAGGAAAAATCTAGGATTTCTTTCTGGTGACAACGGAGCTCCGCCTTGACGCTGCCTTCGCGAACGTCGACCAACCGCAGGCGGCCGTCCAGGCAGGACGCGGCCACGGTTGTCGGAGTGAGCCAGCCGAGTTTCGTGACGCCCGCCGGTAGAGCGATATCGACACGACCAGTGCCCGAGGCCAGGTCCCAAATGCTGAAGCGACCCTGCACGCTGCCGCTGGCCACGTAGATCTGGTTGGGATCCGGCGAGAACGCCAGGCTTTCGACCGAGTTCACGTCGGCTTCGGAGCAAGGCTCCAGGCGGAAGGACGCCAGCAGGCGAGGCGAGTCCGACTTGTAGACGGCAACAAAGCCGTGCTCCGTACCGACAGCGACGACGGGCAGTGAAGGATGGCCAGTAGCACAGAGAACTGTCCCGAACTGCTCCGGGGAGCAGGGCTTCTCCAGCTCGACAGACGTGTTCCCCTTGAGGTTCCAGATACGCGCGCCGTCCCCATAGCCCGCGACCAGAGACCTCCCGTCAGAAAGCAGTGACCCACAGCAGCAAGGAGAGCCGCCGCCGACAGTGAAGCACTTCTTCTCGGCGCTCTTCGCGACCAGCCACATCCAAATGAGGCCGTCACGGCCGCCGCCAAAGAGGATGTCTGCCTTCGGATGCCACTGGAGCCACTCGAGATCAGAGGCGTCGTCGAACTCGGCGCATTTCGCTGAGGCAGACGAATACGTTCCAGCAGTGTTCACGTTCCAGACTTGGATGTAGCCTGACAAGTCACCAAGCGCCACCAAGTTGCCACCAGCATTGAAGGCTGCCTGTGTGACGGAATCCTTGAAGCCATCAATCGCAACCAGCGTGTCGACAGAATGGTCGTGCCGCGTTTTCCAGACGAAAGCCCTATCGTCGTCTCCGCCAGAAGCGACCAGAGTGTTTTCGGCAGGTGAAACCGCGACGCAGTAGACAGGACCGCTGTGCTGGCCAAAAGTGGCAATTGGGTCGTCGATAGGTTCCTCATCTTCAGCACCATCGTTTGTGTCTCCAATCAATTCCTCTTCGTCCGGGTCGCTGGCATTGCCCATTCCTTCTTCAGAATCAACTGGCGGCACGTTCTCTGAACCATCAGCCACCAACTCGACGATCTCGTCTATTTCATTAGGGTCGATGGAAGTAAAATCTTCGTCATCCATAGCTCGATATCAATTCGAGAACTTGAGGCCTGAGGCTTAGGTCCGAGCCTGAGCCTAAGAAAGGGCTCACTTCAATCTACGCCCTACCGCAAAACCTCAAATTTTCTCCCTTGAATTGGGTACCAACCAAACTCTCCCTACACAAATTCGCGCCTTCGGCAGGCCAATACGACGATGGTCCTAGCCCTAGTAGCGAAACATTGGTAAATTGCAAACCGATGAATGTGAAACGCATCTCAACCCGAAATGTCACTGACGACTTGGTGAGTTTCGAAATTCCGCGCCATACCGTAACATACGGCGGTAGGCGCTGATTGGTCAGAAATAAATCGATACGAAAGCCTGTCGTTAGCCTACCCTCGCGCGCCGAGCGAGCGACCCCCCGCTCATCGTCTGGCATCCCGCTCTCCGTAGGGGTGCATTTCGTCCTATCGTTCCTCCTCCTGTGTGCAGCGCCGGCGCCGTCTAAACCTAGGTCTAGCCTAGTCGCTGCGATGTGTGTTGGGCTGGGCGCGCTGCACTGTGTGACTGTGGGGCGGGAGATTGTGTCTGGGAAGCTAGGCAGAAGGAAGGCGTATAAAATGGCGACGGCAGCCTTGCAGGGGTGACGTGCGATTCTGCCGCCTCCCTTCAACCCGCGCACAGAGAGCAGAGCAGCGAGAGAGGAGAGGAGAGAGAGAAAGAGGGGGGAGAGAAGAGAGAGTAGGCAAGAGGGCGGCCGCGCAGTGAAAACGTCTACGCAGCGCGGAGGAGTGTGGTGCTGGGCGGCGTACTGTGGCGCTGTGCTACGTGGCCGTATACTACTCCGCCTCCAAGGAGCCGAGCGAGTCGGAGCTGGAGTCGAGTGGACGTTGGTGTTGATGAGCTGCTGGTCAAGTGGTCGTGGTGCTGAATGAGCGGGCTGCGCCCCTGGGCCGTTCGCCATCGGCCAGCCAGCGGCGCCGAGCCAAGTTACGCGGTTGGAGGTCGGCATGAGCAAGGTGTCTTTCCGGGCCCGAGCCTTGGCCGAGCATAAGGTTATGCCCGTCTTCGTGGCCGACGAACTACCCGACCTGTCCGAGTATGCCCAGATCAACCGGGCCGTGGCCGCCATGCCTACGGGCATGGAAAAGGACGAGGAAATGGTACGCTTTGCGCTCTTCCAAGATGGCCGCCGCTGCGCTGCCTGCCGCGCCGCGGCCGACAGGCGGCGCTAGGTGCGCCGTAAACGTTGGGGTGTATCGATTGACGCAGTGGGTTGGATAGAGGCGCAGTATGGCTAGTGGCCCGGCGTATTGCACCCGAGATTTGTCTTTGCAGAGTCGGACATTTGATTTCGGATATGACGTACAACATCATGTCGCTTGTGTGCGAGTACTACGCAATCGAACAGTAGAAAGAACCGGCACCGCTTTGCTAGATTTACATACTGGCACTCTCAGTACTGCAGAGAAGCAGTGGTCGATCCCTCTTACAGGAACTGCATCTCCGCAATGCTATCGACCATCAGCAGAAGGCAACAACCGGAGCAAAGATTGACTGTCACAATTCGTCCAATGGCGTCATTCCAATTCCTCGTGTCATCGAGAAGGACAGAATCTCATATGAGCGTCTATACACCCCCGTTTCAACGAAGGACAAACAGTACATTAAGGTTCAAGGTGTGTGACCTTTAGAAACCTTTAGCTTTAGCAAAGATGTGCTGAGAAACCTTCAGCCGTTTGCGCAGCACCAGTTGAGGAATGCGGCGGCAGGGTATTCTGCACTTTCCTATCCTGTGTTGTCGTTGCAGCGTCCCTTCAAATGTCGGAGCCGGATTTTCCCGACTACGACTGCGACAGCGACGACGAGAGGTGGCTGTGGCAGCAGAAGGAGACGCGCCGTCTGGAGCAGTTGCCCGAGATCGGCGCCCTGGAGTTCGAGCAGATCATGGACAGACTGGAGAAGGCGAGCGAGAGGGTCGTCTGCCGCCTGGACGAGGCCAAGGTCCTCTGTCCCGACCTGGACGACAGCGTCATCCAGGACGTCTACGACTACTGGCTGGGAAAGCGCATGAAATCGGTTCGCCTCCTCCTTCGCGCTGTCGAAGCGACCGACTTTTCCAATTGCTCTGGCTAGCTGCTGACGTGTGACGTTGGCCTTCCAGCTGCAAAAGGGCGTCTCCGCCTTGGTCCCCCGCCTGCTGCTGGACAGGCGCGATGGCACGACGGCGGCGAACCCCTACGTCGCCTTCCGTCGTCGCGCCGAGAAGATGCAGACTCGCAAGAACCGCAAGAACGACGAGGAGTCCTATGAGCGGATGCTGAAGCTCAGTTCGGACTTCCGCAAAGCCGTGTAGGTGTACCCATCGCTGGAGCTAGATTGAATCCCCTCTGTCTTGTACGCGTTCGACCTCACTTTCAGACAACTCCTCGAGAGCGTGAAGCGGCGCGAAAAGAGCAAGCGGGAGCTAATTCACCTTCGGGCAGAGGTGTTTGAGAAGCGATGCCAAATGGGCGACTTCAGAGGCTCCTTGTATCAAGGAGTACTTGTCGAAGCGAAGGAGACGGTGGGTTGGGACGGCGCGTTTCTGTATTAGAGCATTACGTTGTAGAGTAGAGCAGAGCATTACGTAGCGTTCTTCAACTTCTGATCACTGGAAACACTTCAGGAGGAAGCCAAAGTGGTACAGACGGTTCGACGGAGCCTCAAGAACAGAGCGGACTCCAAGAAGCGGACCAGGGCGCGACACAGCACCTCGGCTTCCATGCGCCACGACGAGGGCCTGGCCAGTCGCGAGTGGCTGCTCCACAGCTACGATCAGTGGAATCGGCCCGTGGAATTTCCCCTGTCTCCGTCGAAAGCGGCGCCCTCCTTTGGAGAGAGTCTGGTGGCCGAACGGCCCTCTTCCAGTGGACTGGCTGGTGCGCTGATCGGCGGCGGCCTACCCAAGAGCCCCAACACTCTGGGCGGCGGCATTTCCACGGACCGCAGTTTGGACGGCCTGTTCGCCTTCCGCCGAAGGCGCGGCTGCCGCTACCATCAGGCCTCGCTCTACCGCCAATCTGAAGAGCAGGCGCCGTCTGCAGCATCGGGATCATCGGACAGTGGGAAGGAGTTCGGCGGCTGCCGCCTTTTGCTCCAGCTGAAGCACCTGAAGACGGGAGCTTCGACGGCGCGATTGCGCCCGTCGCTGCGCAAGTCGTACGCCTTGGTTTATCTGAACTCTGCGAGAGGCGCGGAGTCCACAGCAATCGGCATGGCGCGACGTCGCGTGGGCCGTGGCGGCCGGTGAGTCGACGAACGCGTGGGAAACGTTTCCGCTGTTGTTAGGGAGTTGGCAACTGGCCTGTTTCAGAGTCGTGTACGATCGTTTGCCCGCCTCAACTCGACACGAGCTTCAAAAGGAAGTGTCTGGGCCTGAAACCTCTAAGAAGCGTCGCGTGGCCACTGGTCTTTCTACGGGTCTGTCTTTGCCGTCGTCGTCCACGTGGCCGTCTCCATCTCGTTGCAGCAGCAGCAGCACAAGTAGCAGTAGTTCGCCTAGTCATTCGTGAGTGCCTTACTCCCCTTTGCGACCTGGGGCGAATGAAGCCTTGCATTCTGCTCTGATTGCAGGTTGCTTTTCTTTCGGGCCCACTCTCCAGTGGTGGACGAGAAGCTCAAAGGATTCAGGGAAGCGTCGCCGTCCTCTTGGTCGGCGTGCGCAGCGCGCGACAGAGGCTCCGCGGAGACGACCACCGTCGGCGTGAGCGACGCTCCCAGCGTTGTGGTCGGAAGGTCGTTGGACAAAGGCTTCTCTTCAACGGTGCCGCTGGTGGTTGGGGTGTCTCACGGCGTCTACCGCCATCACCTGCGTCGATTGGCCGATTCGAAGTCGACTCCAGTGGTGGAACTGGGCCTGAAGCGCCAGCGGCTCAACGCTTCGTCGGAAGACGTCGCTGGAGTGGCGGCCGTTGTTCCAGTGGTGGACAAGTTGGGAGCGATCGAGTCGAGCGCCGCGACCATGGACGCGCAGAATCTGGCGTCGCTGTTCCGATTGGCGGAGGAGAAGCACAAGAGGAATCGGGCAGCTTCGGCGGCACAGGAGGCGGCGGAGAATTACAATCAGACGGCGGCGCAGCTGGGT
This sequence comes from Linhomoeus sp. GSCO2_2, assembly GCA_030248115.1. Taxonomy (NCBI): domain Eukaryota; kingdom Metazoa; phylum Nematoda; class Chromadorea; order Monhysterida; family Linhomoeidae; genus Linhomoeus; species Linhomoeus sp. GSCO2_2. The sequence goes on along the minus strand of JASAMZ010000498.1, from coordinate 22,922 downwards.
CCGGCGGCGCTCAGACTTTCGACTTCGGCAGAGGGGACGGCGGGCAGTCGGCGCAGCTCCACCGCGTACGACCGAGTCGGCTGTCCGGAGGGGACGCCTTCGGATTCTCCCGCGGACAGCGGCGGCAGCGTTCCCGTGCCTGCGACGGAGGCGGAGAACCACGGCCGGCTGACGCCCGTTGTGCCCTTGCCGACGCCGTCTCCGTCGCCGAATTCCCCTCCGCACAACAACAAGCTACCATCCTGTCGAGACCAGGCGTTCCCTTGCGAATTCGGTGGGCTAACTGGTCGTTTCAGATCGTCCTTTGTTCATGATGATATGAAGCGACGCCTTTAGACGACCTGAAGCCGACTAGAAGAGGGGCGGTTCTTCCGGAAGGCATCGAAGTCGATGACTACGTCACAGGGTGAGCTGACGCCGCCTGTCTTCTGCTTGGCAGAGCGCATTATTGTTTGATTTTGGGTTGGCTTGGGCACAAGACATGACGGACATGAAACACAATAATATGACGTTCTCGAAATTAGTCGATATTATGTGGCAGTACTCTTGCTAGGTACATGAAACGCGACAAGTTGAAACACCTACAATTTCACTATCTGTGCTATTGATTTTATGCACAGTCTGCGATGCGTTGCTGAAATCGGTGGAAAGGTATTGCTTTGGAATTTTGAGCGAGGTGCGTAAAAACGTTATCATTTTACACCGATGTACTGTGCTATCTATGGCATAGCAAAGAGGTAATGTGGTGCACAAAGACAAGTGAATAGTGTGCATCCAGTAGTTTTGCCACCCTAACCCTTTGGCCATGATCGACTAGATCTAGTCTATCGAAATTTCCGGAAGAAGTTTTCGGGGACGAGCTCCGCCCCGGAAAATCATTTTCCGGGAGCGGAAAATGTAAGCGAGGCGGCGGAAAATCATTTTCAGGTGAGCGGAAAATTTGTGCGCCGGAAAATCTAAGGGGGGGTTGTTGGGGTGTTTTCGGTAAAAGGTGGGGCGGGGCCGGAAAACTTTTATTACCGATTCCTGCAAATTGATTTTCCGCTACCTGAAAACACGTTTTCCGATTTCAACTTCCGCCCGGCATGGCCAAAGGGCTAAATACATATTTGTATATAATTCCGTTCGGCCACACCGTACTTTTGAGGGATAGTTTTATTACCGATTCTGGTCGCAGCAAGCCAATGGTTACCACCAGCTCTCATGTTTGGCCGTTTGCAGGCGCTCGAAAGCCGACGACGTCGTGGAGGGTCAGCTGGCGTCGTTGGCGCCCTCCGACCCGTCAGCCGGCGTGCGAGGAGTGACGGAGTCGTCGGCGCCCGTCATCGTCAACGGCGAAGTAATGCTCAACAACATCAACCGCAACAACAACAAGAGTCCACCCGGCGGCGCCGCCCTTCTGGACAGGCAGCAGAGGTCGCTGCAGCAGCTGGTCGCCAAGCCTGTCAGATGATCGGATGTTCCTCCCCCGACCCTCTCCACCCATCTGCGAGCTCTATCTCTCTTCGACATTCTACACTGTCTTCTTCTTCTCATACTTCGCGATCGCTGCAGGGTCGAAACTCGGACTCCCTACGTACACACAGCGCCCTACCATTCGGTTGTCGTCTCTAATTAGCTAATAGCATCCATAGTTGGGTCGGCTCTACCGGCTTCTACGCGAAGAACGCACGTCCCCTGATACGTACTTGTGATCAATTCGGATGGCACTCGCCGTCTTAGCTGCGCGCCTTACCGTTCTCGCTGGCTGACTGCCAACGTTCGGCTGGTGTGGATTGACTTCGAGTTGAGTGGACTCCGCCGTCTGACTGTTGCTTAGTCGAGTGGCTGCGCTGCGCGACCGTGCTTGCCAGCCTTCGCAGTTCAGCTCGAGAGATGCCTACGCGTCCACGGATCACCACCACCTTTCTCCGAAGGAAGCTTTCGATCGGCCTGGCGGGAACGCGTTCCCATGGCAATGAGCCTCGTTTTAGTGGTCCCTCTGCGCGTCTCTTCGTGTTGTTGGTAACCTGTAGATAGCGTTGCATGAACTGTGCCGTTGTCGTTGTCTACGATTCTTCGTGCGAGAGAACCGCTCAATAACAAGAACTGCAAAGACCACACAACGCACGCCAAACGGCATTCACCACAGCATCAGACCTCTGCTTGACACACACTAGAAGCGGAACGACTGAGAACGACTAGCCTGATTTTGAGTGCTGACATTCAATTGATGCTTCTAGTAATGTCGCATCAGTGTAAGAAATCTTGGTCTTTGTAGGTTCTTCGTTCGCTGCGGTAATGTTACGTTATACCACGAAAAGCGAGTCGTTATACCACAGTTTGTGCCGTTATATCACGAATGCCGTTATACCACAGTGGTGTGACTTTATACCACAGGGTTGTGACGTTACACCACAAGGATGTGCGGTTATGCCATCACAACCGTTGGTCAATTGAAGTGCACGCTCACTGGTGCAAGCCAACACGACTGATGACAAAGACCCTCGGCTCGGTGAGAAATACTTGCGGATGGGGATCGCCTGTTTGGCGGTTACATGTGTTTTGATTTTGCGGCTACGATTGCGAAGGGAACAGCAACGCGCTCTCTGCCTCTGCTACCGATCCAACAACCACCTGTCCGTTAGCAACAGCTGAAAGCCAATGCCACCCCCAATGAGGCGAAACAGAGACTGATTGCCGAATTCGACGCGTTGGACCTAGCCGACCCTCTGCCGGAGTATGGTATGGACAGAGCGATTCTCACCTTGATTCTAGACTACACCAAATATAGAGTGGGGATGCCTGCAGTACGGTTTCGTGCTGTATTGACGGATATTGTACTGTGACTGTAGGCCATGTGGTATAGTGGCACGACCTTGTGGCATAACGGCGCACCCAGAAGGCATAATGGCACAACCTTGTGGTATAACGACTCAGACTTGTGGCATAACGGCTCGCACTCGGTGGGACACCCTTTGTGGTGTAACGCTGTGGTATAATGACCCTTGTGGTATAACGACACTGAATGTTCGCTGCTCCAATATTCGTCGTTGCATTGCGTAGGGTGTTCAACGGTGCTAGGGTGGTGCAACGCCACAACTAGTGCTAGGGTGGTCACAACTCGGCGACTAGGCAATACCGATCGATGGTGTTATCACGGTGATCGTCTTGTGGTGTTTCTTCTAGCTTCGTGTCGGCGGAGTGTCAGTAGTCGGCGCAGCTGCTGGTCATGTCGGAGCACTGGTCGAGGGCGGTCACTTGCTCGAGCGGCATCGTGAGGTAGTGGTGGATGGCGCTGCTGGCGCCGCGGAACCAGTCGAAGAGCAGCCCTCGCCAGAACTTGGTCAGCGCCGCGAAACTGGGACGATTGTGAGGCTCCATTCCCCAGCAGTCGGACGCCACCCTTGCCGCGTAGTTGGGCGTCTTGGACGGCACCGGATGGCGCTTGTTTTCTCCCAGGAAACGCTGCAGGAGTCGGGCGCTCGACGCCGCCTCTCTCGCCTCCGCCAACAGCAGCAGGCGATTCTTGCGCGACTCCGACGCCGTGTGACTTCTTCGGTGCCGCCGAACTTCTTCCTGCGCAGTTGGTGTGGGGTTCTCACGGTAGGGCTCGCCTCCGTCCATGAAGACCTCGAAGACGAGAATGCCGTAGGCCCAGACGTCGCTGCGAATGTCCTGTCGAGAGAGTTGCTCCAGGGTCTCGGGCGCCATCCACTCGTAGTGGAGTCTGTCGAGGCCGCCCTTGTGGCCGATCCAGCTTCGCTGCCTGGCCGCCTGGCCCTGCAGGTGATAGTCGACGAGCTTGATGCAGACGGCGTTCGCCTTGACGCGCTCCACCATGGCGTTGCGAGCTCCCAGGGAGAGATGGCAGAGGTTGGCCCTCTCGAGGAAGGCCATGGCCGCCGTCACTTGGTAAATCACTTCGCATTTGGCCCTCAGCGGCAGCGGGTCCTGATTGACCTTGCGCCGTCTCAGCAGCACGTCCAGCGACGACAGGTACATGGGCGCCAAGACGTAGAGGTAGTCCTGGTGACTGCAGCCAAACTGCTCCCTTTCCTCCGCATCCAGCAACACTTCCCAGTAGGCGACAGCGTCGTAGGAGCTCAAGTAGCTGGTTCCGAATTCGACGGTCTTCGTCAGGTCCTCGATCGGCTGGCGGAAAATGTCGGCGCGTCCGAAAGCGGGCAGGATCTTGATGGCTCTGCTGTTCAGCACTGTGTCTACTGCAATCTGGGCCATTCCTCGGTAGCTGTCGCCGAAGAAGCCCCGGCCCAGTAGAGAGCAGGGACTCATTTGGGCATGGTCCCCTCTCGGAGTAAGCAGTCTCATGGAGATAGCCGGCTTGCCCGATCGCCTGTGCAAGTAGGGGTGCAGCCGATTGAACTCGTCCTTGTCCTGCTGTTGGTTGGCCGCCGGTCGACTGTTGTAGGGCGTGGTTAGACTAAGGGGCATCGGAAGCTCCAGGCGGTCGTCGAGACGTCGTCCCACGTAAGGCAGCAGCAGATCCGTCACCGCATCCTTGACGACGGTGGACCAGTCAAACTTGAAGCAGCCGTCGGCGGTACGGCGAATCGGCACGTAGATGACTGTCGGCAGGGGCCGCTGCTTGCCGATCAGGCCGGGAAGCGGGTCGGGGAAGCCACGACGGCTGTCGGCAGCACTCTCCTTCCAGATGCGCTCGAGCGACTCCTCGTCACCGGAGCAGGTCTTGATGAGCAGATAGAGTTCCGGGTAGCTCTCGTTGGCCAGGTCCAGACGGGCGCAGTCGAGGGGCGCGCAGACGGCGAAGGTACCCTTGTCGACGTCGGCCCGGGAAAGGAGGCAGCGACCTCCCAAGAGATCCATAGGCCCCAGGAAGTAGCGTTCCGTCTTCAGCTCCGCCCTCGCCTCCTCTCTGGCGAAAGCGCTGCTCGACGCACCGGTGCTGCTGCTGAAGGCCATCACCTCGCTGCTGCTCTTGCTCCTCTTCGACGTCCTGCTCGACAACGACGACATTCTTCGCTTTCCTCTTCTTCCGCTTGCCTTCTATCGAATTTCCTATTCTGGTAACTTTTGACACAATCTAGGTTCGGGTATATTCTGAAATATCCTATATGTATCTTCTTTCAGTAATTCACAGAACTTATTACAGAGCAGCTTATGGTTGCCGAAGTTCATTGTGCCGCCCTAGCACCTCGTGTCGACCTCGAGAGTTGCCAGCTGCGCTGCGCTTCACGTCCTGGTTCACAGGTAAATCGAGATACGCAATGTAGACGATTATCTCGAGACGTTGTGCCTTTCTAGTAGATGGTTCAACAAACCAGGCAAGTCGTCCGGGGGACGCAGTATACTCCACAAATTTGAACTCCTACGCACGGTGACTCCTCTGCTGTTGTGGCCTCCCGACACTCCCAATCGGAAAACTAATGCCGAATTCGTGATCTACATCCCAGAATACCCCAGAATATACATACAACACCTCTAACTTACTATGGACTCGCAGAAACGAAATTCCGCTGTTGGGGTACGGTAGCATGCGATTTCGTCATAGGTACGTTCAAACATTATCTAAACGATAAACGAATGCCAAATTCGTAATCAGCGCCCCCGAAAACCCCGAAATCGAGTATAATATCGCAAAAGTCGACCCGACACCCACAATTCAATCGGACGCGGCAGGGATACTGTAGCTTCGAAAATTTTTCCAAAACACTTTTCTAGACCAGATTTAAGCGTAGAATCGTTTGAAACCACTTTTGGAACGATTCGGCAACGCATTCGAGCACTACAAACGCCGAAATGCGAAAATCGCAATTTTCGACCCCGGAGTCGAAAAAGTCGCAGTGTAAGAAAGTTTTTTGTGTTTCGCCCGATTTTCTCCGTTCATGGCTCATTCGATAGAGGACATCTGGGAAGGAGCACCAAGAGTGGTCTCGCCGCTCTAGCTGCTACCTAGCTCGCACAGCAGCCAGTCAAAGTTGACCCGGGGCCGAAATTCGCGAATTTTTCAAATTTGGCGCCAAAATGGGTCCCGCAGCGATCCAATTCTTTTTTTGCCAACTCGGCACTATCGAGTACTACAACATATCAAAAGATAGTATATACCATTATATGCAACTTTTTCGAGTTCTACCCTGTGTAACCCATTTTTCAGTACTTTGAAAATTTAAATTTTTGAATTTCCCGCCAACGGGGTCCCGGAGCGTGACCCCGTTTGGTGTCCACCCTGCCCACCCACTAGGCCTACCCAACGCAAAAGACCGTTTGCAAATCGGCCGCTTCACGCGCGAACCCCATCCGATCCAAATTACTGCGTTTCGCGCACAAACGCTATATACTCCACACTTTTTTGTGGAGTATAAAAAATCGGCGTGTGTGCAAGGACGTCTGGTTTCCCTTATCCTGTCGGTCAAATGGCCGCTGTGAGGTGTATTCCGAATATATTCATACGAAAGTCGGGAACGTACCGTAAAAACTCCAATAAGCGACCTGGTCGCTTATTATTTCAACCACCCCTCTAGGGGGGTCGCTTATTAGAGGGGGGTCGCTTATTGGAGGGGGGTCGCTTATTGTTCAATGCAAGTCTGAGTCGTCACCTCAGCATTTAACTTTGCAATTTCTTGCATTGAAACCTGTATGACTGAGTGTCTTGGCTAACAAAACCTGACAGTAGTAGCATAAATCAACGACGAGCATGACTTCATACGCATTATTGAAGTTTGGCGTGCTATACGGGGAGGAACAGTGGCTTATCAAGGAATGCCGGGCAGCTTTTGACAGAAAATGGGGTCGCTTATTGGAGGGGGGTCGCTTATTATTTCAAACCCCCCTCTAGGGGGGTCGCTTATTGGAGTGGGGTCGCTTATTGGAGGGGGGTCGCTTATTGGAGGTTTTACGGTATGTACATGCACCAAAGTACGCATCGCGGCGGTATTTTGGTACGTCTTCAAGGAACAATCGTAGCGTCTGCGTGCTGCTTACAGGCACAGTTGACCTCTCCGACGTACGTATTTCTTGCTTGGGTGGGAATGGAATGGAATTTTGCGATTTGGTGCCTGTTGTGAAGTGAGTTGACGTCGTGGGAAACGGAGGTGAAGCTGCCGACCTGAAGTACTGTACAAGAGCGAAGCACCAAGCGAGAAGAGGAACAAGCACGAAGGATGCCACGTTTACTCGAGTTGTACCGGGACGAGACCGATGACGAGGAGGAGTACAGCAGCGTAGACGACGACGAGGAGGAGGAAGATAACGGCGGCGGCGTCGCTGCGAGCAGGCGGAGGCGCTTCTCGTCGTCCTCGTCGCGGGAAGGGCCACAGCAGCTGTGCCGGCGCCAGTTTTTGGTCGAAGCCGATGACATGCGTGCGGTGGGTGCCGCATTTGACAGTCTGCGCCATAGGTGCGATCCAGAATTGGGCCAGGGTGGGGGGTCTTTGGGGTTTTGGGGGGGGGGGGGTCTCCGGATCAGGAATCCGTTTCCTGATCGGCTCAAAATGGGGGGGGGGGGTAGACCAATGTACCAAAAAAGTGCCAAAAATTAGCTAATTTTGCTCTATTTTGATGCGAAATTCATAGAAAATTTGCCAAAACTACGCAAAAATAGCGCCGCAGGCGAAAATTTTGGCCAATTTTGGACCGATTTTGGGAAAATTTCCTTAATTTTTCTAGCTTCCTCTGGGTAGGGGGGGGGGGGGGGGGTCCGGCGAAAATTTCTAGGGGGGGGGGGGGGTATCCGGAATTCCCGTCCGGATGGCCAAGGCTAGGGGGGGGGGGGGGGGGTAACCCCCCCCCCCCCTATCCCCCCCCCCCCCAATCGCACCTATGGTCTGCGCTCTTCTTTCATTTGACAGTAGCGTTCTTCTTCAGAAGTGTTCTCGTCTACTCGTGTTTCTTTCTACGGCTTCCGTCGTCAGATCGCCAACGTCGTGTACTCGTGTGGTCCGTCGTTTCAGATGATCGGAGAATTCGAAGATCCCTGCGCTGGCGTACCGCAGTCGCTGGCCCAGCGTTGCGCCCAGGCGTCGCCCACCATTTCGCTGAAGCAGTTTAGGTGCGGACGTTTATAACGTCGTTTGGCGAGCTCTCTTGCGATGTTCCTATAGGTGTTCATGTCACTGGTGGTCACTCTGGCATCCGAAAAGGAAAAAATTGGAAATTATAATATTTTTCACTTCTGAATTCTGGCCTTATTTGTCCAAAGTTTCGCATACATTGCTATATTTAGACTATTTATGGTCAAATTTTTGAACCCCCTGGCCTCCGGGTGGCCATCGCCTATGATGTCTCCTCTGTCGATTTGTAAGACGCTTGTTCGTTCAGTGAAAATCTCAACAACGTCAAGTCGATCAAGGAGGCGTTCTCGGTTCAATTTCCCGAGTACGCCGAAGTCCTGCAGAAGTCGGTCGGCTGCGTGGGATGCCGAAGATGGTTGGTGTTGCTTCGTCCGTCGTCGCTTCCTATCTACATCGTCAGAGCTCGTTCAGCATCGAGAAGACCTACTGGGACATAGCGCACATGGGCTCGCGCTCCCTCGACCCTTTCGTGGTCACGAAGTACGGGGTGCTGACCATCGACAGCTCCCTTCTGGCCGACCACAAGCGCCTCCATCGCAGTCTCGTCGGCAACCAGTCAGTGGTTACCAACCGTTGCATCTCTCTGTTTCTCTTCCGCCCCGCAAGGAGGCGTTTTCGCGATTGCAGCGCCCGTTGTTCCGCCGTGGTGGCCAAGCAGCAGAACGCCACCAGTGGCAACCGCAAGAACCGCCGCTGCCCCCTCCACACCATGGACACGCACGTCTGTCGCTCCACTAACTGGTGAGCCACAAGATGTAAAGGCTGCCTTGTCGCTTTGATACTTGACGTGATGTCTGCTCTCTGTCCGCTCGCCGCTATTCTCCCTCTCTTTCTCTTCCCAGCTGGACATGGCAGGAGATGTGGGAGCAGATGTCGCAGGAGTGTCGCGAAGAGTGCTGCATCATCAGCGTGGAGGGGCTTCTGGAGGTGCTCGAGAGCTATCTCAAGAAGCACAGGTGAGAGTCGGCGCCAAGAAATGAGCAATGACAGTCTAACACAGTTTCTCATCCTTTCCTTCCTGTGCAGGTTCTGCCCGGACTGCAAGAATAAGGTGCTGCGCGCCTACCTCTGCCTGATCGGCGACGTGGACGGCACCAAGGAGAAGGACTTCAACGCGGCGCTCTACCGCGAGCTGCGCTACTGCAAGGCCGAGCAGCATCTGCACGTCAAGACCTGCGCCCAGTTCCTCGACGCGCTCGTTGACAGGGCAGAGCTCGACATCGGCAGCAGGTAGTCTGGATGCTGGATAGCAAGTTATGAGAACGTCGGCTGCAGTAGGACTGGGCCGCGTCTCTGCAGTTAGTCGCTTGCTAGCAGCTCGCGCACGCGCAGTCACTCGTGTGAGTGTGTGACAGTGTCAAAAGCCAGTCGTGCGCTGCAGCACCCGGGAGCGTCACGCGAAGACGCTGGAGATCGGCCAGATCGAGGTGCTGACCTGCATCGGCCTGCAGCTCCACTCGCGCCTCCACCGACTGGCCACTGCTATCAAAGTGACGCAGACCAGCTTCCAGCTCCTCTACTGCACTGCCGCCATCGCCATACACGCCAAGCTCATGAAGGTGAGAGGAAATCTACAGAATGCGAAAAAACTTCCATTCCCTTTACTTCTGCGAGTGTGCCAGCCGTTGGACTTCCTTCAGTACACGAGCAACAGCCAGAGCGAACTGGACGCAGACGCCTCGCTCGATCGCCTCTGCGCGGAACTCCAAGACTCGGCCACGAAGAATCCCAGCCCAGCCAAGAAGCCCGCTTCCAAGAAGAAGAAGAAGCATGCGCGACAGTTGGCGTCGGCCACCGAGCCGGGCGTCGAGCAAACGGTAGCTCTCACGTCTCGCGTCCGGCCAGATGAAGCTGAAGTCACAGTGAAGGGGCCATTTCAGACGGCGCCTTCTATCGTCAAGAGTGTGGCCAACGGTGTGGGGCCCGGAAAACCTTCGAGTGGCATTTGTGGAAGCACTAGCGCCAACGTGGATGGCCGTATCGCTTCTTCACCCGATTCCACCGCCCCATCTCCACCCCTGGTCGGTAGCAGCGTCGCCGAAGTTGAGAAAGGCTTAGCGGCGGCAGGAAGCGCAGGCGTCGACTCGTCTTCCTCCTCCTCTTCGTCGGTTGACGAGAAGGATGTGGGCTACAGTTCTCGCGAGCAATCGCCGCTCGGTTTCAACGGCGTCAACAAACAGAAGACGTCGCCCTCTCCACCCGCCGGACGAGGCGTGGCCGCCGGTGGGTTATATAGGAGCCCATTTGCTAGTAGCCAACCGGTTGGTCGCAGCAACGTGTATCCGACGTTCCTTGAATCTCTCGGGTAGCATTCTACCACTACACGTCACCCTAAAGGTGCGATTGCGTAGTGTTGGCCTTCGTGCCGAAACATCCACTCTCGAATTCAGGCTACACCGAGTTGTGCGGCTCCTGCTCCATTCATAGTCAGAAGTTCGGGATGGAGGTACTGTAGAAACCAGCCCATTTCGAATTGCAGGCGACGCTTCTCAACAAGTGCTTCTTGCAGGGCGCTGCGGGGAAGTCGTCTTGTCAGGTCGCTGCCGAGGCGGAGGAAGGCGTCGGCGCAGGCAGCGGCGGGGGAAGTATTCCGGCGACGGACATCGCCTGGTTCCTGGCCAATCGAGCCACTCTCCAGCAGCAGCGGGCCAAGCTGCGACAGAAGGTCCAGGACGACTTCGACGCCATGAAGGTGCGCCACCGCGACGACTCATACTGACCCTTCAAACGCATCCGACTTCGGATACGCGTCGAGGAATGCTGAATGCTCCTCAACTGCAGACGGCATTCGCACCGACTGCATTTATACTTGTAGATTACAGGGGTCGGCGCGCATCAGCCGCATCTCGCACGACGAAGTATCGACGTTTCAGGCTCGATTTGCCGGCCGTCAAGAGGTCAACTAGATAGGCTACACAAAGGAGGGGGAGAAGGAAGTGTTCGGTTGCGGAGTCGCCGGTCGTCAGTGGCCGTTTCTTACCTTCGTTCCGCTGAATGCCTAATAGAGTTCTGAGCGAGCTTCTACTGGGTGCCCTCCGCTACGGCGCAATTCTAGTTCGTTCGTTTCGTTGCGTCTCTTTCTGTATCCTTTCTGTGAAGCGAGGGGGTGATGGAGGTCGTTCGTTCGTTCTCGTTTGTGTTCGCTTCTTTTTGCTCTTCTACTACCCTCACAGGCTCATCGCACTCGTGCGTTTCAATCGTTCGTCGAGAACCCACGCCACTGGTGCGCGCCCATCGCATCTTCCCGTCTTCCTGTCGCGCATACGGTACGGATACGGACGCAACACTTTGCGCTGTTTTGTGCAGAGATATCTGTGGTGGTGGTGTGTCGACTCCCAGATGAGTACCTATGGCGAGGCGAGAGCTCTTGGGCTTATTATGACAGCCTTTGGAGGGTGGCTCGCTCCCCTTTGTGTTTGTTTGTTTGATATCTACTTGTGCGAGTAGGTTGTGCGTTGCCTTGTGATTTCTGGCGAGTTGCGTGATTCCCGCCCGTCTCACGAGTTTTTTGTTCCCGTTGTTCACTGAAACGTGTCCGCAATGACGGTATTTCTCGCTAATAGAAGCATCATCGACGATTGGAAAGGTCAGAAGTTGAGCTGCTGTGGCAGACAAATGAAGAGTATTGCGCATCACGGGACGACCGCATCGCTTGCTCGACTCAGTTCAGTGGTGCAGGGTTAACCTCGTTGTGCCTTTTTATACAGTAACCATTCGAGAACTCGATCTTTACACAACAAACACCATGAAACATGGCAAGTGAAGGTTGTCAATTCGTCTGTACCTTCGACGGGCAAGGGGCGTGCATCTTCGCCGACGACAGACAGCAGGCGAGATCAGAGGGCGTGATAGGTGCTCTTGTGCCAGAGTTGGACGGCGGTGGGCTGCGGGGCGAAGTCGTTCGTCAGGGCGCCGTCCAGAACGGCCGGATCCACCTGCGATGCGACAAGAGCGCACGTCAGTGGAAGCGCGCACTGGCGCTCTTCCAGCGACTTCTTCATCCAATCACCTGTAGGAGCATGGGCTGGTAGGTGAAGCGCTGCTTGTTGTCTAAGCAGGCGCCGGCGCCCTCGCTCTCGGGCACGATGAGGTCGAGAGAGACGAGACGCTCGAACACCTTCAGCATCACCGCCCGAGAGTGGCGGAAGCTCTCGTTCTTGTTGGCGAAGCGACGGTAGTCTGAACAACACGAACTGCGCGCTATATGTATATCTAAGCGAAATCTCCAATGAGCCAAAGTACATGACATAACAATTGCTTGTGTACCGCGATTCTGGTTACACTACTATTGACAGCGCAGCGCTGGAACCTTGGTAGAGCTGCTCGAAGTTGAAAGGCTCCTCGCCGAAGGCGTCGCGAAAGCGCTTGGCGCTGATCAGCAGCAACATCTCGAGCAGCGACAGACCTCAATGACGTAACGAGAGCTTTGCAGAAGCAGCGTGACAGTCGAGCTCTAGACCACGACCTAGAAGCGTCGTCAGGTCGCTCTCGTCGAGACGAAGCGCGTTGGCCCGCTTGAACAGATCTGGTGTCAAGATGGGACTTGTCTCGCTCGGCAGGTAGGCGATCACCAGCGTCTGTAAGGCCAGATCGAATATGCTACTGCAACACTACCCACTCCCCCCCCCCCCCCCAGGTAGATCTCACCAGCAATCGCTTCAGGTAGTCGACCGAGTTGTCCTGCGCCAGAGTCTCACTCAGCACCGCTTGAACCGACTTGTCTTCCATAGTTTCCTGAAAGGTGCCACTGGATCCAGTGTGGCGCAAGACAACCGAAGCAGCGCTCCGTCACAGTACCACCAGTCAACCAACCGAGACGCTGTCGTTCCAGGCGGCCAGACTGGCGCGAACCTCCTCTGACAATAATATATCGTTGTCTGCATTGTCCAGATCGACCGTCAGCAGCCTCAGCGCCCAGTCGGAGTAGAGGTCGAGATTGACCGAGGGATTGTAGAGGTTGACTTGCTTGTTGGAGAAGCGCGAACGGACCCGCTTCTCCAGCAAGTCGGCCACGTCCTGTGGAGGGACGACGCGTCGACTGCGTTTACCACAAAACCCCAGTGAAGGAAGAGGTTAGAGGTAGGCGCGTAACCTAACACCAAACGCGTCGAACGCCCCCGCAGCGCCTGTACGTTTTGCCGACGTCTATACAACCGACTAGCGGTCTTGTCTCAAATCTGCTCCACTGAAGCAGCGCTTCTTCCACTGACCAGTCTGCAGGTCAGGCCGATGACAAGAACGGAGACGCCGTCGAGTGTCTGCGGGTCGGACTGGCTGGCGTCAAAGAGCGTGTAGACGACCGTCTGAGACGGCCTCTCGGCGAATCTGTCAAACTCGTCCAGCACGAACACAATGGAGCTGGGAGGGTCGGCCGACCTCTTCCCTCCTATGAGAAATGGGAAGATTGTATTGCGTGTCGATTGTACAGTCCAACAAACAGTATAGCTACAGTCACACTCAGCACACGCAACACACCTTGACGGAAGCGCTTGGAAAGCATCGTCTGGAACGTCGATGCGTAGCAGGTCGTCGTCCTTGTGGACGTCGTGGCAGCGGCAGGGCCTTCTTCTTCTTCTTCGTCCAATAGAGCGTCGAACTCGACCAGGTCCAGTTGGCGAGCGATCTCCCGAAGCGACGCCTTCTCCGCCGAGTGGATCGCGCCTGAAACCAAGTCGATCCTATCCTACTGACGTAGTGGTTGAGCTTCAAAACGCTACGTGCCATTTAGTAGAACAACGCTCGCTGGTCGTGTGCGACGCCGATTGCCGCCCTTCACTTCCGCGGTAGACAGGCCGTCGTCCAGACGCATCGATCTCAGCGCCTTCTTGACCACCTTCGTCTTCCCAGATCCCCTGGGGCCCACCAACAGCGCCGAGTCTCCACAGCCGGTCTCCAGAAAGGTCTTCAGAGTGCCACGCAGACTCCTTAGCAACTGACTCTGATTTGATGTACATACATTTGGCCAAGCGAAGCGGAAGCTTACTCAAAAGGCTCGTCGATGACCTCCGCTATGTCCTTGTTAACCAAAGCGCCACTAATCCACTGCAAAGGCAAACGTTCAGCCATGGCACAAGACCTTCCACGGAAAACCACCCACTACTACCTTCGTCAACAAATAACAACCGCCACATACAACCATAGGTGCAGGCCACCCGGAGGCCAGGGGGGGGGGGGGGGGGGGGGGGGTTCTAGTTAAGGAAAATTTTTGAGAGGGGGGGGGGGGGTCCCGGGACCAGTGAACAGCTTTTTAGAATGGCCAAAAATACGCTAAAAATGGCCTTAATTTGGTCAAAAACACGCTAATTTGTGCATAAATGGACGAAATATAGCGCCGCAGGCGAAAATTTGGACAAAATAGGACCAAAAACTACCAAAAATACAAGAAAATTTCCGAAATTTCCGGATTTTTTTCCGAATTTCGGATGCCCGGGGGGGGGGGGAGTATCAGTGAAAAGTTCACTAGAGGCCAGGGCCAGAGGGGGGGGGGGTTCCCCCCCCCCCCCGTCCCCCCCCCCCCCGCCTGCACCTTTGCATACAACCTTCATCGGTTGTTTCCCGCCTCGGCTCGCATATGTAGCGATTTGAATTGGACTAGCAGGATCTTCATATCGTATTATTCAACTTCAAAAGGAACACGTCACATCAAAACGCACTAAAATGGCATGGCTGTCGCTGTATATGTATGTATATACATGTACATATACATATATACAGGGTGCTCTCAGTAGTGGTCCAGCCCTGGCTCATGAAGCGCTTGATTTCATTTCAAGAAGCGCACTGACTGATGGCAGACTACGCGAAGTCGACGGCCGGCCAATAAACAAAATGTATGGTTACTGCAACTTTCTAGCGTAAAACAGTCGCTTCGGCTCTTTGACTTCACGACGACCGTTTCGTCAGTACATGGGTACTATCGAACTTCTTCAGTAGAAGACGTAAAAGTATCCTCTTGCGACAAATCTACCACCAACATCTTTGCACCTTTGCTTTAACTCAAGACAGATGCAAGACGAATTGCTTCGTTCATTCCGTCAACCGCCAATGCCCTGAATTCCCTACAGAGACGAAATTGGGCGTCGTTGCAGCTTCAGTGGAAGAAGACGCATTTTTCCACGGTCGGCATTCTCAGAGATCGACACAGAGTCAAAGAAAGAGCATCGAGACGGCATCGGACGCGTCAGTCAGTCAATCACTGATCGATGATCGCTCTGCTGATGTCCGTCAGATGTTGTAGACGATGTCGAGGGAGAGGCGTCGCTTGTCACTTCGGTGGAACATCTGGCTGGTCATACTCTGGACGGGCACCTGCAGGTCGGCTGGCCCCATCTCGAACCACTCGATGGTGAGACGGTCGCGCGACTGGCGGCAGAAGGAGTGGTAGTCGTCGTCTATCTTCTCGCAGCGGAAGACCAGCTTCGCTTGCTCCCCGGCCGCCAGCTGGCCGATGGTCGGTCGGACTCGGAACTGCTTCACGTTCGTACTCTTGAAGACCCAGGCGATGCGACGGCCCTTGCGCGTCCTGTTCGTCAGCCGCATCATGCAGGCCTGCGTCGTGATGAAGGGCGCGTTGAAGTAGACGGCTCGTGTCGGCTCCACCTGCAGATCAGAGGTCGCCGTCGCCGCCGCCGCTTCTTGTCGCTTTCTCTTCCGTCTCTCGTCCTCTTTCTCCCTCTGTCGTCCATCGTTCGGCTTCTTCGGGCGGCCCGTCACGGATCGGTGGCGAATCGGCGTGCCTCGGCGTGACCGGTGTCTGTAGTGGCGACGGGATCGGACTTGCTGTCGTCGCCGCCGCTCGACCTCGTCCTTGGGCTTCTTCTGCTCGAGTTGGGGCGCTGCTGGCAGTAGGAGTCTGGTGGAGGCGCCGATGCCGGGGCGGGGGTACATCCTGGTGCGCAGCTCGGCGGCCACGAACTGGCTCCGCACCAAGTCCCTCTCTCGCTGCTGCTCCTCTTGGGCGACTGCGGCGCGCTCCCTCTCCTCCTGCTCGAACATCTCCATGATCTCCTCATCCAGGTACTCGTAGCCGCCGTCGTCCATCGCCCCCTTCTCCTTTCTCTTGCCTCTTTCTTCTTTCTTCCTTCCTTCAGTCTCTGGTTATTGGGTCTATAATATGGGGATAAATGTTTGCACCTTTTAAATGGCACGTCCAGCTTTTAATTGGCATCTTGCGCTTTTAATTTCTGGCGGCCGCGAAACGCAGCGGTGCGCTTTTAATTTGGCCGGAAGCGCTTTTAAAATGGCAGAATGCGCTTTTAAATGGCAACTGGCGCTTTTAATTCCGTGGAAGCTGCGGAGCCGTGCCGCTGGTCAACCAAAAGGCAGACGGTGGGGATAAAAGCGAGCGCACTGAATGAATGACTTTCTCGTTGCATTCTGTGTGCATTCACGTAACTTGGATGTCCAACATTCGCATTGCTTGATTGAACACATTGCTATCCCTTGACAACGTATATTCGTTTGAATTCAGGCTATGCTTAGGCTCGCCCTGCGCCCACAGTCCACAAGAGTCAGTCGGCGTCGCAGTCTGGCGGGTCGAAGCTTAGGCTTAACGCGACCGGTGACCGACTTCAGGGCGCGCGGAGCGCGCCCTGAAGTTGGTGGTCGCGCTAAGCCTCAGTTTTCGACCCGCCAGGCGCGACGTCGACCGAGTTTTAGTGCAAACTGTAAGTGGAATAAACACTCCTCCCTAAAATTCACCTCCTCCTTAGGCCGGCTGAGCCCCTTCCCTGCTTTGCCCTGTCGCGCAAACAGCGATGCATGACCATTGCTGCGTGCCATGAATACGCTCCACCACCGCGTCAAGTCCAGGGGAATACTGCCGGAGGAATTAAAAGCGCAACATGCCATTTAAAAGCGCGTTCTGCCATTTTAAAAGCGCCTCCTGCCATTTCCGAAGAGCGGCAAGCAAACGCTGTCGTGGCAAATTAAAAGCGCTTGTTGCCATTTAAAAGCGTTTCGTGACTTTATTAAAAGCGCAAAGCGATTGATTAAAAGCGCCCAAAATCCCCACCCCTATAATATTGACAGATAACTTAGTTTTGAATTTCGTGTTGTGGCAACCAACCTCTTAGATTGCGGCTACTGGCTTTTGAGGTATACACTTCGAGAGAACCAGAAGGAAGTGACTGAACAAGGCACTGCAGTGAACGACGTTATTTTGGTAAGCATTTCGCAGTGTTCGTACATATTTGTGCGTCGGCTCCACGTTTGAGTAGACTCGTGCCAATGGTTTTTGCGTCGATGGAATACATAAAGGTCGGTCTGCCAATATCTCTTCGCGATAAGTGGAGGCAGCGTGCTTGACCGCAATCCATCTGCTTAGTTGGCCTGCTGTCTACCACTCCACACATGCATGAGTTCCCTGTCACCCGCTCGATGAAGGGGCATCACATCGGCGTCGAAGACACTAAGGTCTGGCCAATCATGGAAAACTGCTCGATAGTCGATAGGCCGAATAAACGACCTAGGCACCGATCTAGCATGGGAGTGGCCGCCTATGCAACTGCGAGAGGACGACGGCGCTCCGAAGAATCCACTTGGGCGAAATTAAACCGGCCGCGCCAGTGCGCGACGACGGTTGACGAAGGAGGCAAGGAGAGGGATAGGACCGAGGGAACGAATGAGCTGAGCAGACCACTCGGCGCCATTATTCAGCGGCCCGACCGGCGGCAACTGGCGGGTAGACCCTTTTGTCTTTGAAGAACGGCGCTGCCGGCATTCCCAGAAGTGTCCTTCCGGCGGCGACGACGTCACTCATGGACCAGTAGCCATCACCGGCGAACGGCAGCAACTTGGCTTCTCTCAACCCTGCCTCCGTTCTACAAAGTCTAGTCTTTGAGACGCACATATCGAGTAAAGCGTTCTTTGGCAACTGGAGCAGTACAAACCCAACCCAGGCGGACAGAACCTAAAAAGTTTGTACCGCCTCATTTGCGACCGCGAGGGCAGTTTTGCGGCCCGTTGCTTCTGAGCTACATACATATAGTGCTTGGCAGAGACATACGTAGCTCCGTTCCAGACCAACACAGTTTCCCGGTGCTCTTTGATTCGCGATTGATTAATTTGCGTCTGTTTCACGGACTATATCCCGAAGCTTTTGAAAATGGGTGAGGTATGAATGGATAGGTACGCGTCTCTCGTCGGCCGCCCTTCATCTAGTACAGTGGGCCTTTCTTTCGAATCCCATCAGCGTCATCGGCAGATTTGACGCAATTATCTCCCCTTCATTTCCTTCCTGCTCCGCCCTCCCTCCTGCGATGAAGGCCGAGGCCGGCACGCGCCCCGGGTTCCTGTGGACAGCCTATACCTTGGACAATTTGCCTACTTTCGGCTGAGGAGAGACGCCAGCGCTGCGCAGCGGCCAATCACTCCCCCTCCTCACTTTACTAGCGACACACAGAAGGGGCATCAACAGCGCGCGCGTAACCCACAACCTATCTAAGTAATTTCGCGAGGAGGAGACGATGAGGAGGAGGAGGAGAAGATTAGCCGGCAGCGCGACGGAAGTGCGCGCCGCCGCCACCGGTCATCATCGTCGCTCTCGTGCAGCGCCTTTCATCGTCGTCTTCCCTTCGAATTGAAACGGCCGACTGGGCCTATACCCCCCACGCGCTACCCCCCCCCCCCCTCCCCCTCCCCCCTTAGAGACCACCGCGATTGAGATTTGGCGGCCGGATCTAATCATAGGCCATTCCCCCACTCACTCACTTACTCGCTGAGTGAGATTGAAGAAGGTGGGGCTAAATCCCGGATACCCACTTGTTGAGGGGCGTTTACAAATGGTTGTAGGGGTTGTAGCGCGATCTGGGGACAAGCTGCAGCGTCCCGCTCCAGCGCACTTACGAACCGTAAACTGGGGATGTGTCATTTGTCTGCGCTGTCGCAGCTGTTAGGTGAATTACGTACATAGCAGTCCATGCACGCGTTTACATGGAGGTGCCTATCGTGTTGCTCTCAAGTATGCATGCTTCGTTACTGCTCGCCGCTCGCACACATACATATGACTAATGTCACTGACGTCCTCTTGCTGTTTTCCATTACCGTACTTTGTCTCATTTGCCATGGCTAAACCTCATTTAGCTTCCCGTAGAAGGGTTAGCGAACGCGTTGGAATGTCACACCCTGGACGATATCGTACATAATGTCGAGGTGCTTATTGTTACTGATTTCAGATCGATCGATGGTTGTAGAATTCTCAATGGCGAGGCGTCGCAATCGTGCCGCCATTGGTCAGCCGTCCCTGCCCTTTTGAGGAGGGTGTCAATCTCGTCTGAGGGTATCGGAGATCGGAAATATGGAAAACAGTTCGAGGAGAGGTATGAACTGTCAGAGACTAGAATCGCAACAAGCGGTAGCGCAGCGCTTCCTTTCAGCGCCTCTTCTACTGCTGCTGGCCCTGGTGCCGAGCGCGCTATCGTTGCTCTCGGCCTCGTCTCAGCAGCAGAAGGCGTCGTTCGAGAAGGGGCCGTTCTGTCGTCGCGAGGTCAACGACAAGATCCAGCGCTGCATCCTGCCGGTGGCCAAGTACGCCAAGGTGCTCAACGTGGGATACAAGAACACCCAACTGAACCCAGCCCTAGCCAAGAAGCACCCCCTGCCCCTCGGCAACGTCGACGCCAGCGACACAATCGCTGAGCGAGTTCTCGGCGCCAAAGTGTTCAAGGAGTTATGCACGTGCGTTCGTCCTTTGAGAACTTTTGCGTGTAACGCGCCAAGATATGTACAGGGGTTTTTGGTGGGGGGGGGGTTGTGGTTGGCTTGGTTGGTCTATTGTGTTTTTTGGTGCTTTTTTTTCTTATGTGGATCGCGATCAACTATTGAAGCAACTAAAGCAATCGTTTCAGACTGGTGCGAAGCTTCGAAAGCTGCGTCGGCAGTGCCGCAAAAGAATGTCCGAACCACATCACGCTCCGGCTCATCAACTCATCCTACGGATACCTATGCAATGAAGGATATCGACGTGAGTTTGTTGCTCGTCACGCGTGTGAGTCCACAGAATCGCTGTGCACCACAACATTCGATTATTGCTTCCAGCCTTTCTCAAACACGCTGACTGCCTCATGCGGCTTGACGACAAGCCGGCCGTGAAAAGCTGCCACATGCAGACGCTGGCAACGATCAAGGAGGCCAACGAACAGCGCAACCTCTACCTTCGACAGAAGGTCCGTCGGATGTGCAGGTTGGCTATTGCGTTCATTGAACTGACGTCTCGACTTTATTCTCGTCAAGCCAAATTAAACGCGACCCTTGATTGCCATTGAAGCTCTCTTACGTCGTTCGTGGGCTGCGTGCGGCCCTCTGTACTGTCGGCCTGCGGAGAAGAGGCCTGGGCCTTGATTTGGCGAGTGCTCAAGGACACGACGCAGACGCTGATGCCGGGCTGCGTATTCCCGGCCAAACCGAGAGGCGGAGCGACCGCCTTCGGTTCCCAATCGGGCCGCGCCGCTCGACGTCGACAAGAGCAGCAGCAGCAGCAGAAGGACCAACCGCCGCCGCCCTTGGCCACCCTGCAGCCACCAGAGAACGAGGAGCCGCTCTTCTCCTTCGCCTTCCGCCCACTAGACGAGGAGTCGAGACCCAGTCGGCGGCAACAGCAGCAGCAGCAGACCCACTCCTACCGCGCTTCGGCCGGGGACCTCGAGTCGGAGACAAGTCCACTGACCGGCGCAGCCACCCACTCATTCCTTGCTCCGCCACAGTCGTCATCGATTGGACTCGTGGCCGCCTTGCTTCTCGTTTATGCGGCCGCTGTGTGGGCGGGAGAGGGACCATATTTGACGTAACTCAAGATCTTATTAAAGTCTGTCCAAGAAAAATCCAGACTGGGGGTTTTTCATATAGATCCCTGGCATGACTCTGGCAAACCTAGACTTGGCATACATCATTCGATAGAGGAGGGCGAGCCGCGTCGGGGCGCCTGAAAATTTCGATAATCACGCAACACGCACAGAAATGAGCGCGCATGGAAAAAAATCGACTTTTTTAAAACGCGGTCGAATTTTTTCGTTTTAATTGAAAATTGTACCTTATCATGTCCTTATTCAACCTGCCAAGTTTGGTTGCTCTAGCTGATTCCGTTCAAAAGTTACAGCAATTCTCCCAACCCCTACTTTTTCAAATCCTTAAGAAATTTTGAAAAGCGCCGCAAAATTTCCACATTTCCCGATAATTTTCGCGTTAGTCAACCAAATTGGCTGATATTTTGTGGGTATGTGTAAAACACATGAGCACATGTTTTGCCATAGGTTGCGACTCAAACGACAGCTCTGCGAACGAGCAGTGTGTCAGCGAAGTAAAATTTTTCAAAATTTCACAAAAGTTGTCACTTCTTGCGCGTGCAACGCAACCATGAATTAAAACTTGTCCAATGTCTTTTTGCATGTTTGACACAGCAGCATGCCAAATATCAGCTCGAGCGGCTACTCCAGTGAAATACTATAGTCGCAAGATTGGCCGCGAATCGGCTCTCCCAAACGGCCAAATTTTCGACAAAATTTCCATAAGCAATAACTCGTACTACGAATACCATACAACCACCGGCTATGCACCGCTGCATTGGCCATCTTGAACTCTACAAATTTTGTCCGAACCATGTTTGTCGAATTCCGCCAACACGCTGGAAAATTTTTGTTAAACGTCACAGCTGGTACAAAATCGGCCGATTTCTGTACGCAGTGAGTACTGTGGCGCGGTCGTTCAGAAAACCATTAAATTTGTAAAATTGAAAAGGAAGTCCATTATGTTAGCTCTCTTTTGGCACAAGAACGACCTGTCTAGGTGCAGCGTAGCTCGAGTTATGCATGGTCGAATGCATTGCATCAGCGCCAAATGCCGAAGGTGGTAACTGTAGCCAGCAGCTCCACATCGATTCTACCAAATTGCCGTTCTTCGATGGATCATAGCTCGCGCTGCGCTGCACCTAGACAGGGCGTTCTTGTGTCAAAAGAGAGCTAACATAATGGTCTTCCTTTCCGATTTCACAAGTTTGATGGTTTTGTGCACGACCGCGCCACAGTACTCACACTGCGATCAGCAATCGGCCGATTTTGTAGCTGCGGTGACCTTTAATAGAAATTTTCTAGCGAGAGAGTGAGAATTCGGCAAACATGGTTCAGACAAAATTTGTAGAGCTCAAGATGGCCAATGCAGCGGTGCATTGCCGGTGGTTGTGTGGTATTCGTAGTACGAGTTATTGCTTATGAAAATTTTGTCGAAAATTTGGCCGTTTGGGAGAGCCGATTCGCGGCCAATCTTGCGACTATAGTATTTCACTGGAGTAGCCGCTCGAGCTGATATTTGGCATGCTGCTGTGTCAAACATGCAAAAAGACATTGGACAAGTTTTAATTCATGGTTGCGTTGCACGCGCAAGAAGTAACAACTTTTGTAAAATTTTGAAAAATTCCACTTTGCAGACACACTGATCGTTCGCAAAGCTGTCGTTTGAGTCGAAACCTATGGCAAAACATGTGCTCATGTGTTTTACACATACCCACAAAATATCAGCCAATTTGGTTGACTAACGCGAAAATTATGGGGAAATGTGGAAATTTTGCGGCGCTTTTCAAAATTTCTTAAGGATTTGAAAAAGTAGGGGTTGGGAGAATTGCTGTAACTTTTGAACGGAATCAGTTAGAGCAACCAAACTTGGCAGGTTGAATAGGGACATGATAAGGTACAATTTGCAATTAAAACGAAAAAATTCGACCGCGTTTTAAAAAAGTCGATTTTTTTCCACGCGCGCTCATTTCTGTGCGTGTTGAGTGATTATCGAAATTTTCAGGCGCCCCGACGCGGCTCGCCCTCCTCTATCGAAAGATGTATGCCAAGTCTAAGTTTGCCGAAGTCATGCCAGGGATCTATATGAAAAACCCCCAGTCTGGATTTTTCTTGG
>JASAMZ010000495.1:0-28434 GCA_030248115.1 Linhomoeus sp. GSCO2_2 | reverse complement strand
TGTAGTTGTACTTGGTTCAGATTCGTATTGCTTATAAAACACTACACAGTACCTACTATACGCACTACACAAACTGTAACACTAGCTACATTACAAATACTACAAAATAACTACAAATACATACAAAACAATAAAAAACCTGCGTGTCCAGAGGGTCGTCGGGGTTGGGCGCCGAGAGCAGCGCCTGAATCGACAACAGCACCGTGCGGATCTGCAGCGCTGGAGACCACTTGTCTGCAACATTTGAAAAATAACTAATCTTTTCAAGTTTGGTGGTTAATTACCACAAGGAGAAGACGGAAACAACAAACGACAAAGAAAAAACCCCCTTCAAAACATTGTAGCTGTAAAAGAATTCCTAAATATTGAGTGAGCAATCCTGGTAATAGTGAGATAGCTCCCGAGGCAAGGGGGGGGGGGGGGGTTGGACCGAGATTAGGAAGGGGGGGGGGGGGGGTTAAATGATAACAAGGATCTCGCTCTTGGAGCTCTTCAAAAAATAGCCAAAATAACAAAAACGCATACTTTCGCTCAATTTTGAAGCAAATCTTACCAAAATGACTAAAAATTGCTTTACAACAGCGTCGCAGGCGCATCTTTTGCTAATTTTGGACCGATTTTTGGGGATTTTCCTGATGTTCAGCGGGGGGGGGGGGTGGGTGGGATAGCTGGAATCTCGGCTGGGGGGGAGGGGGGCGCGAGGTTAACAAGAGTCTCGTTCTTGTTGGCCGTTGGTAGGGGGGGGGGGCACCTAAGGTACTCTCTAGCGAGACTGCCTTAGGTACTGACAAACCTCCACAACAGGCAACAAGCGCGCGCCACACATTGGGTCTGGGGTCTCTGCTACACAAAACTTGTACAAATGCAAAGACAAATAATAAACAAATTTCTTCGCGACACAAAAAGTCATCTCAATAAGCAATTCAAGAACCTTTGAGAATGTCGAGGCAGATGCGTCCCAGCTTGTCGATGTTCGGATGGTAGATCTTGGTCATGAAGCGCACCTTGAACTTATTTAAATTCCACAAATTAGCGCGAAAATTTGGAATTTTCAAAATTTCCACCTTCGGCGCCGCCATCGGATATTCTTCCGGCAGAAAGAGCTCCAGCCGAAAGACCCCTCCTTGAAACGGGCTCTGAAATCAATATTTGCATCTTTCCATTTTGGCGCAATCTCGAAATATTTGAAATTTCAAATTTGGCGCGCGCCTCTTCCGGCCCGGCGATCACCACGTGAAAGTAGCGCGCGTTCGACTCGTCCGGAACGGCGGAAATTCCCGGCACTGGCTCTTGCATCAGGCGTTGGGTTTCCCAAAATTATAAGCGAAAAACTATGCGCAAAATTGGAGATTTTTTGACCAATTCACAAACTTTTATGATTCTCCTGGGCAGAGCGCTGTTGCCGGCCATTTTTGCCTAGAATCGGCTCGAGAAATCACTGGAATCGTCGAAATAACCTTCCTATTCTCTTTGGCAATTTCGTTCGCTTTCGCTACATCAACATCTGTTCTTCTTCTTCGTTGTGGAAAACAATCCTGAAACTTAGAAGAGCGCGCGCCGACCTTCGGACGACACTTTGGAAACGTACCGAAATACCACGCCGTAGGCAAACAGTAATTTGCGGTTATCATGAATCAGGATTAGAGTATGGCGACTTCGCTCTTAGGCTCTCCGCTGTACCATTAGACAGATATCCTTTTCACGTCGCATGGTACTCAATGGAAGCGTCCACCATAGTCGCAGTCGGCGCAGTGACTGAATGAGTAGGGCTTGCATTGCGTGTTTATTGTTGCTTAGAGCTAAATCGGTACGCTACGCACTGTTAGCCCTATCCGCGGTTGGTTACGAAGTGCGGGAATTTTGTTGTCCCGCACGGAATAGTCGTCGTCGTCGTCGTCACCGCAGTCGCTCCATTGTCCACGCAAGTCCAAGGACCTTTCACGATAGTGCGGCAGGGCAGTGCAATTTATTCAAAGGACGCCAAAGTTGTTTGTAGTTTGTACGTGCAGCTTCGTGGAGAGACACTGACATCGACTTAGGAATTGTTTGTTACACAACAATCTAGAGATACTGTAACTGATAGTTATCACGCAGAATTTCTATCGTATGTCGACAAGATAACCGTTCGGCGGCACAGAGCTCAACAATGCGCGGCGTCGGCTGCCTCCTAGAACAAGGATTACGTGCAGGAGCCCCTGCATAGAAGCACTCCGACCCGACTCGGGAATAGCAGATGGAGGTATTGCGTCGCCTGCTGCGCAACAGACCGTCCGCGCGCCGCGCAACAGACCGTCGGAAAACTCAATACGGATAAGCCCAGCGACTGGCAGTGTCAAGCTTCAACCAGCCAGCAACCGGCCCGGCTGCGGCCGGTGACCGGTGCCCATCTCTAATACACAACGCACGGCACTCGACAAAGAAGGGGGCGCGCACAGCTGGCTGGCTATCTATGCGGTAGATCTAGATACGCGCGCCACGAAACAGGCTAGAACCTATGCCGACTCTGTCAACAGCGCAGAATGCCCGAAATTGGATATTGCACCGAACAATCCCCACGCTTAGAGTTTCGACAAAGCATGGCTAAGGTGCCCCAATTGTCGACGAAAAGTCGCAAATCCTGGTCCGCATCGCAAAACGAGTGCCGCATTCGGAATCAGCGCCCTCGAAAGCACCGAAATCGACACCAACTGTGATTCTGTCAACAGAGGTGCACTTCCAATTTTGGACGCGGCCGGGGGTACGGTAGCCGGAAACATATTTCTGAAAATCGGTTCCGTATCACTTCTCGACGGGGAATCACGTGGTGGACCCCATTTAGCCATTAGGAGTAGCATTCGAGCGTTACAGCAGCCCAAAGTCGAAAAGTGCCGAAAATAAGTCAACAGAGATGTAACTCGAATTTGGACGCGGCCGGGAGTACGGTAGCCGGAAAACTATTTTTTGAAAATCGGTTCCGTATCACTTTTCGACGGGGAATCACGTGGTGAGGTTCATTTTGCCACAACGCGTCGCAATCGAGCGTTAAAACGGCCGAAAGTCGAAAAGTGCCAAAAATCGGCGAAAATCGGAGGTCGTTGGACCTACGTTTCTGGAGATCTACACGGTCGATTTCGGCGGTTCGGGCGTCAAATGAAAGCAAATCGATTGGCGCTTCCGGGAAATTGCATCTTAGAACGATTTTACACCGGAATCTCACAACTCGATTTTTTACACCGAAATTTCACACCTCCGAAATTTTCTTTCGTCCATAACTTCCGCGTAGGACCACCTAGGAAGCTGAGGTTTCTTTTCCAAGGTAGATATTCTCGAGGACTATAACATATCCAACAAGTGATACGTGACACTCCTTGAGTGTCAGATAGGCACTCCGCGTGATCGTTTAAGCAGACGGGAGCACAGTAAACCTTGACCAGCGGTGCAACTCTCACTGAGAGCTACGTTGAATGTGTAGCGTTGCAGCTTCTTGAGTCCAAATTATGCGTAGTCTAATTTCGGCGTAGGAAATCCGTGTACAGTAGTAACTTCGCCAAAATCAGGCTAAATACACCGCAAATCGCCAAACAAACGACGGATTCGCGTTCTGCGGCATCAGAAAGCCCAGACACAACTGTTAACACAATTTTGAAAATTCGACCCCGGGACCCAATCTTTGGCCGGCCGGGTGCCGAAATCAGGGTAAAGGCGTCAAAAATCGCAAAACTAACACCGGATTCGTGTTCAGCGTCGTCGGAAACCCCCGAAACAAGTGAAAACACAATTTCGAAAATTTGACCCCTTGATTCAAAAATTCGGCGCGGCCGGGATACGGTACCTCAAAATGGTCAAGACACTTTGTCTAGACCAACTTTTGACGTGGAACACGCTGCAACGGTCAATTTGCCGCTAAAGGCACGCTTTCCGGCCCAAAAATCCATTCAAAGTCGAAAATCCCAATTTTCCGCTCGGGACCCGGGACTTTTGCCACCACAGATCTCCCGAACGACGAGACCGATCTCGGCGGTTTTGGTCTCGAATGAAAGGTAATAGAAGTGTGCAGGTCAGAAATTAAATTGGCAAGGATCCACAGTCGCAAACTCGAGTTACGATTTTTTAAATGTCGGAAAAAATTTAAAATTTTTAATTTTCTACCGTACTCCCGCGTCGGACCACCTAGGAAGCCCGTTCCTGTCCCGCTTCGTAGAGGACCCAAAGGCCTACAACATATCCAAAAATCACCAAATTCGAGCCACTTTTGCGAAAGTTATGGCGTCCTGTTTTTTTTTACTTAGCAAAAATTCGAATTTTTGAATTTTCGCAAAATTCTTCCACCACCGAAATTTTTTCACCCCCCGAGCACGCTGCGCGTCGTCATAAGCTATCTTTTAAAAAAAAATTTGGCCCCCTAGGTGCTTCGTAGCGAGCGCCAGGCCTGTTGGTGTTAACTGTAGGCTTTACCGCTCCTATAGCACTCCTTCGCTTTTCAAGCGGCGGAGTGCCAAAAATCACCAGAATCGATAAACTTTTGCGAAAGTTATGCTTGGAGAACCGTTTTCAATGTACTACAGAATTTGAATTTTTGAATTTTCTCAAAATTTTTCCACTACGCGAAAAAAATGAAGGTGCGTCCACACCTACTATCCCTCGAGAGCTATCGATTAAAAAAAACCGCGTCCAAATCGGACGAAGCACGCGCGAAAAATCTTGGGGGGGAGATTTATGTTTTCGGTGTCCCGACTATAGCCCTCCGCCCTTCTAGGGTCGGAGTGCTAAAAATTCACAATTTGAAGTTTTCAATTTCAAAACACCAAAATACAGTATGCCGTTACCGTCGCGATTCCTTTGAGGTGCGCGTCGAAGCTCGTTGGGTAGGCGCGTGCGAAAGCGACGCAGCTCTCTTTCAGTTTTGGGTTTTCCAGAGTGTCGCAGAATTTGGGCAGTAGATTGGTGGCCTGTAGTCCAATATTTTACGATACTGTGCTCTGGCGACTAATCAATAACCATTCAAACAAATATGCAATGACAACGAATTGGCCGAAAAACAATTAATACGAATTTCAAATTTTAAATTCCCGCCGCTACCGTATGCACCCACCTGGGTCAACGCCAGTTTCTTCTCACGACAGTCAGCTTTGCCACTGTCCTCATCCGTCAAACCCTCATAGTGTTGTCTCGAGACGAAATCCACCGGATTGCACAGATAAATGATCGTGCACACGCTCATAGGCTCGACGTAATCGACAAAGCTGAAGAATTCCATGACCCAAACGTAGGTGAGGCGCATGCAAGTGTCGTTGAGAAATTCCGTGCCGAAATTGCAGACACCTTGAAAAGCGTTCATCACTGGAGTCTGAAAAGCGTGAATTGAAAGCTGGAAACTAGGATTCATGATACCGTATTTCATATAATAAGCCCGCCGCGCTCTACCCCCCTCACCCTTGAATTATGGTCTCCCCCCCCCCCCCCCCAAAGACAGTTTGAAGAAACAGACGCCAAGGGCGCTCAGCCGCTCACTATGGGTGTTATGGTACCTGTTTTACGCACTGACATTACATACCACATTATGAACTGTGCTAAATCCTGCTAGCCGAAACTGTGTAATGGGGACCCTTATGTTTCGCACTTATGCGCTCAAACTTCGCAAAATTAATGAATGTAGATCGTGGAGCTAATGAATTACAAGAGTACAAAGTTACATTGCCGATTGGGTATACAAATTAAATTAAAATGTTACTCGAAAGTCTTTGAGAAGCTCTTTCAGCGGACTAATGACGGCCCTACAGCCTCCACAGTAGGGCGTTTGTTGTTGGGGCGAGCCGACGGCGAACAGAGCTGAATTTGAATTTTAAAAATTTTGGAATTTTCGAGACTGAATTTGCACGAATTAAAATCGCGAATGCTACACACGCACTCACGAAACCACCTGCAAAGACAATGGCAATCATAACGCGTCCTTTGGTGGCCATTTTGAATGGAAATTCTCTGTACTGTCACTGTATGAAACGGTCAAACGTTTGGCTTGTGGACTATGCAACTCCAACTTCTGAAGAGGTGGCGTTTGGGCGTATGCTCGTTCCGGTTCCGCAAATTCACGCCGCCATAAAGCCTTTGTTAGGTCGCGACTCGCGCGACACTGATAAGGCCGGCGACCGAGGTTGGAGAGTACAATTAACCCTTTGTTAGTGCAATCTTGTAAAGAGTGTTACCGTGAGCGAGTGACGAAGATTGGCGTCTGTTTGTTACGGTTACGAATCCTTCATGCTATCAGAAATGCAAAACTGTCTAGCTGGGGCTCAACGTCAACCGAGGTTCCAAACTGCTACTGCCCGTCAAATGATTTGTTTGGTGTCGCGGTGCGGTTTTGCGCCGCTGTGGGCGTTAAAAGATAAAGGGAGGAAGTACCGTGCAGCGCTCAACCGAGCGCATTGACAGACAGTGGGCGGGTTCAAAATTGCCTATTTTATCAAATATTCGACTTGACACCATAATGGCATCTTCTAGAGTGACCGCGATAGCAGGTTACGGCTTGTAATTTCCCGTTATCATTTCCGTATTCGAAAATTAGTCGCATAATATGCGGTGGAAGTTGTATTTAGGGCTCCTGTTCGTAATTGCGTTTGGCACGTCGCGCGCACAAATCGAGTTGATTACATGTCCCGCTTGCCGAGCCGTAGTTCCTCCAATCAAAGAGCTGCTGAGGGATCTAAAGGTTGCTCTGAAGACGACGACGTCGACGACGACGACGACGACGACGACGACGACGACGACGACGACGACGACGACGACGACGACGACGACGACGACGACGACGACGACGACGACGACGACGACGACGACGACGACGACGACGACGACGACGACGACGACGACGACGACGACGACGACGACGACGACGACGACGACGACGACGACGACGACGACGACGACGACGACGACGACGACGACGACGACGACGACGACGACCACCCCCCGAGAGAGAGAGAAGAGAGAGAAGAGAGAGAGAGAGAGAGAGAGAGAGAGAGAGAGAGAGAAAAAAAAAAAAAAAAAACACAAAAAAAACGACGACGACGACAGAGACACGAGACGAGAGAGAGAGAGACAGAGAGAGAGAGAGAGAGAGAGAGAGAGAGAGACGACGACGAAGAGAGAGAAAAAGAGAGAGAGGAGAGAGAGAGAGACGACGAAGACGACGACGACGACGACGACGACGACGACGACGACGACGACGACGACGACGACGACGACGACGACGACGACGACGACGACGACGACGACGACGACCACCACTATACCAGTTCAGTTCTGATTCAGGGTGTCATAAAGAACCCGCTTCTGGGCTTGTGCGGAGACGGGGAACAATGCTTCCGCTACATGGGCGTTGCAATCGACGAATATTTCAAATTTGTCGAAAACGTTGAGCCCCACAGTGTTTGCACATTGGTGTTCATGTGCACGGTCGAGCAGAGTCCGGCCATAGCGGACAGAACATGCGTCAGCAACCAGCGTATGGCATTTGAGAAGGTACAGTCAATATGGGGAGTGAAGTTGGCACGTGGTCGTCGTCGTCGTCGTCGTCGTCGTGTCACAACAGCAATTGCATGTACTGTTCAGGCCAGCGGCTTGTTGAGTCACCTTTGCAACGCAATCGACAACCCGACAGAGAATGAACGTTGCCTCCAATACGAGACTTCAAATCCAAGAGCGTTCGACTCCCTTCTGCGTGGTGTTATTCTAGTGGGTGTTTTCTGTGCTCTCCGTATAAATTACAGTGCCAAGAAAAGAAATGCGCAACTGTTGGTTACTTACTTTTCAGGAGGCCACGTGCGGCGCATGCGAAAGCGAATACGAGCAGCTACTTCAGTGAATGCAGCAACGAACGTCCGTGGTGATAGTGCTCTATACTCGCGCAGTACGGTGATGCAAGCTTTGGAGCCAACTTCTGTCGCACAACGACATTGCATTCGCCTCTCCAGTCGCCTCGTAATCCTTAAACTTTTCATGCAGAAAATGCAGAAACGAAAAGTATTATGGAAAAGCTGCGTACCCGCGAACTGGCTACTTCGAGTGCGCACGCGCCTAATGCGCATTAGACGGCGAAAGGTTTTGCAGCGCTATAGGGCACTCATCAACAAAGGAACAAAACGACTCAAAACGGACGCGCGCACCCAGCAACGTGAGCGGGAGCCAACTTTGGGCCCTCCAAAGTCTAGTGCAGCCGGCTTGGCACAGTCGCATCCAAATTGCGCTCGCGAGTTAAGGTTTGAAAGTTTTACCAGTCTGAGTCGAAACACCTTACTAACTGAATTCATCAGTTTTCAGAGCAACTCGCTACAATACCGTAATCTTCTTCAATAGAAACGTCTATTCAAGAAACTTGTCATTTTGCACGCAAATTTTGCTCCACTGCCACAGTTTCACACTATTCGAGTTCTACTGTGGGCCACGTTGTTTGCCGTCACTCTCGACTTTCTGGAGCGTGGCGGCAGAGCAAATAAAAGCCTCAGAAACACGCGTACTGTCGAGTAGAAGTATTCAGTTGCAGCATACCTAGGAATACGAGCTAACAAAGGTAATACAAGGCCACTCTACCTACTATTCCAAATTTAGAAGAAATTCAGCCAGAATGGGCAAGCCAGTACTGCAGTATTGGGACGGCAGGGGCCGAGCGGAGATCATTCGACTGATGTTCGCCGCGGCTGGAGTTGATGTACATATGTACATAATTGACAGCCTTGTTTGTGGAATATTTCAAATATTTCAAGAACAATTTAATAGTGTCTAAACACTATGAGTTACTTATCGCTGTCTTGGATTTTGCGAATGGTAAGTAGTTTAAGTAGTAATAATCAACAAATCAAATTTTGAAAATAGTCACCTATTAATAATAGCCGTCGCGATAGAGTGCAATGATTTCATAACCGACAATAGTAATAATAATCAATATAGTGTTTAAATTTAAATTCAAATTCTACAGTACGACGAGAAGCCAGGGATCACGACGAAGAAGCAGGTGGACGACGAGAGAGCGGCGGGACTGCTGATGTTCAACCAGTACCCTTTGGTGCAGTGGGACGGCAAGAATATGGTGCAGACCAACGCTATCGTGCGCTTCATCGCGCACAAGTACAACTTGTTGGGAAGCAACCCTGACGAGGCCTACAAGTGGGTGTCTCCGCTATATTGGTGTTGATTTTATTTCTATTTGGTTGTGATTGGCGTAATGATTTTGATAATCTACATGGTTGGTGCGTCTACTCAGCGAACTGTGAATACATAAGGTACCATTATGAGGCTCAATGTTTTGGGCGACACTAACAAGAAATTTGATGAAATTGAAAGAATTGATTGAGCGTGAGAATATACCTGTCAAACGCTGTCAATAAATTTGAAAGATATCAGGTATGCGACAGAAACAACTTTACCTTCGGCGTTTATGCAGACTACATGACGAACGCGCGGGCATACGAATTATCAGGTATAACTATTGCTGAATTATCAATTATTTTTAGGATCGACTGCATCTACGAAGGCACATGTGACTGCAAGAGCCCATTCCTGCTCAAAAAGGTTCATGCGATGCAATCGGAGGAAGCGTTCAAGGAAAAGACCACCAATTCAGTCAACAGATACTGTCCCGTCTTTGAAAAGGTATTCTCTGTAACTGCCATTCGCATAAACCGCAAAGAAGATTATAAAAGTGAGAAGAATAGCGCGAATTGTGAAAGGCTGCGTTCCAAATCTTGCCAATACAATGAACACTGCGAGAATTGAGCCACTGGGGTGGGGAGGGGGGGGGGGGCAAATTACACACAAACAAACACAAAAGACTCTGCCAGCGACAGAGCAATGGCTCGGCAATCTGCAGCTACGGTATTGCCATTAACAGCTGCTGGGCCAGAACCCGGGCAGCGACTATCTGGTGGGCAGCAGGCTGTCGATGGCCGACGTGGCGTTGCTCGAGATCCTGCTGCTCATTGACGAGGAGGAATTCCTCAGCCTCGACAAGTATCCCAAACTGAAGGTTGAAGACACTGTAGTTGAGTGTAGTATCCGCACAGTAACTGGATGAATGGTGAATGGGGTTAGAACAGTCGGCACTGGAGAGCTTGACTTAATCTGTGAGTATGTATTCAAAAGCCAAACTGGTTCAAGCCACACTTAATTACAGTATTTGTTGACTACGTATTTGATTTTGGGGCATAGCGGGAGGCTACGTATGTACGTCATTTGGTACGTTTCAAAGCAATTCTCCTGAAATTGACAGAAGTCGCCAGAGTAACTTGTCTAATTCAAAATTTCAAACCAGTTTGTTAGTGTTAACTCAGTGCAGAGAAGCTCGGCGTTTGGGGCCCATGGTATGTGGCGCGTTCTTCTGGAAGTGCACTATCCAATGTACTCTACCTGCTAGCGTACCCATGTACCGTAAATACTCTAATAAGCCCCCGGGGGGCTTATTTTTCAACCTCCTTCTAGGAGGGGGTACTATTGGAGGGTGGGGGCTTATTCGAGGGGGAGGGCTTATTAATTCAACCCCCCTTCCAGTCACCAAATGCACAGAAATTGTACTCATGGCATACCAAACACACTTTCTATAGTCCAAATATTCTTAACATACCACGTACTAAAGGCATATTTTTCACTTGTAGTAGTTGTAGTAGTACTATAGTACAGTATATACATGCACACAGTGTACCCTATAGTACACATACAGATAGTATAGTGCATGGGGGAGGGGGTACTACTATTGGAGGCGGGGGCTTATTATTTCAACCTCCCTCTAGGAGTGGGGACTCTGGGAGGGGGGGGGGGCTTATTCGAGGGGGAGGGCTTATTAGAGTATTTACGGTACTTCTATCACAGGCCTTCCTGGGCCGTATGAAGCAGCAGAAAGGGCTGGCGCAGTATCTGGGCAGCTCCAGGCGCAACGGGCCGCCGACCGAGCCCTACATCGATATGGTCATGAAATCCCTGGGTTTCAAATAGGTCTAGGCCTTGGTGCGACGCACCGTAGGCGTGGGTGGACTGAGGTTTCTCTTGTGAGCGTTTGTGTGTGTGTGTGTGAGAAATGCGTATACAAGCAGCGAGCTTCTGTGCTATTCCACGCTTCGCCGATCTGCTAGGCATGTCAGTGTCAGCATATACTAGCTACAGTAAAGCCGATCCAATTCTGTTTCTTTGAGTAGACATTCTAGCATAGCATGCTCTCTCGGTTGTCTGTCATTATCATCATTTGTAAAGCATGCGTGATATCGGCACGAGAATCGCATATTGCATGGCCCAGAATTCTCTGCTGTTGAACCGAAGGCTGTAAGAACGACAAAGTACGCACATACTTTGGAACACCATTAGACACCAATAGATACTAATAGAAAGAATACTATTAGAATACGTTTACTGAGCAGGAGAAAAGTGCGCGATTGTGCAACACAAACCTGCGGTGGGTGCGATGCGATGTTCACCCCCCCCCCCCCCCCCCCCCCCCCTCTGATCTCAGATAACTAGGTCGTCGCTACCCTGCAATGTTAACCCAAAGGACAGAAGTGTCGTTGTCGCCTCTCGACAATCCTTCACGTGAAAACGATCAAATCGCTTTATGTGTGGGGCAATGACTGAGTCCAATTCTGGCGCGCTTCATACAGTACTACGTTCGCGTCCGAGACTAGCCAAACAAAGCCCCTTTGGGATACCAATTAGGATGGAAAAGTCAGTCACCAATCGCGTCAATGGTACATCCGCCCCGCAGAGTCATCTGTATCTAAGCAACGTAAGTAGGTAGAGTCGAACTTCTTCTGCTGATGCAGAGATTCGATGTGCACCTTGTATCTGTAGAGTGGAAATACAGGCGTGTAACCATCATGGACGCTAGTGGTCTCACAGAATCCATAGCGGAACATCCGGTGTTCGTATTAGCGCTGGGAGCGGCGTGCATACTTGGAATAATATCTCTCGTAATCAACGCTGCGGTGGCAGTTCTGCTGGTCAAGACCTTTCGAATCTATCAGAAAAACTTCAAAATTTTGATACTCTATCTCACTTTGAATTGCCTTCTGGTGTCTACCACACTGACCATCAAGTGCGCCATTACTGTAGCGCGCGCACTTAGTGGAAATTTTGTAAAGTTGCAGTCGTCCAAGACAAATTGCTTCATCTATGAGGAAATATTTTATTGGTTCTTGGCCGGCCAAATCATGTTTTCCCTATTCTCCATCGCACTAGAAAGACACCACGCCACCAAAACCATCTATAAGTCCACTTCTGAAACCTTGCTGAGCACTGGTTGCATCATTGGCTCCATTGGAATTATCGGTGTACTGGTCGTGATTGCAGTGGCGTTGCTGAAAACGGGCGAGTCAAGCAATGGCGACGTCATGCCTGTATGCATTTTAACAAATGCGGCGCCGTGGCAAAGTGTGGCCGCTCTGGGTGCGGCCTTTGTTCCAATGGAGCTTCTTGCGGTGTGGATGTTTCTCAAGCTGAAAAGGTGGCGTACAATACATACATAGGTGTGAGAAGTGACAAGTTGATTCAGTATGTTATAACATGTTCTAACCTTCGTAACAGCACGAAGCAAGTGTAGTGTTATGCAGGGACTCCTGCACGGGAAGGCAGTCTTGATGTGTGTATGCAGGGGCTCCTGCACGGAAAGGCAGTTTTGGAGTATGTATGCAGGGGTTCCTTGAAAGGGTTGTATATCAATAAACAAAGTTACAGCACCTTCAGAGTGGTTATGATTTTGCAGATGGAACCAGCAGCAACTGGCCGAACTCGAGGTGAATCGCCAAGAGAGCTCTCTCGCTTCAAGGGTCCAATTCAAACGGAACGTCCATGTAACTGACATGCTTCTGGGCTCGGTTTTGGCTCATTCCACAATCTGGCTGTTCGTCATGACGGTTCAAGTTCCAATCGGCGTCAGTCTGGTAGAACTGGGACATCCTGTAGCGGGCTACATCATGACATCCAGCATAGGTATACCCCATGGTTACCATGCAAACGGCCCTGAGCCCAATTCTGATGATCTTCAGAAGCAAACCGTTGCAGAAGCAGTTGAAACGGCTGATTGTGAATGCCGCAAGGTCCAACGAGGTTCAGCAGTGCCCTACATCGATGGTGGCAAGCGCGCTGCACAACGACCACAGTTTTATTCAAAGTCAGGAGGAGCATTTCAAGGTCTTAGTGCAGTCTTGGCACGCTGCTAGCCAGAAACGAAAGTGACTTCGTGACAACTGGCGAATGCGCATACATAGCTGTTGTCTTGGTGCTGTAGATCAGTGAGGTGTGGACTATAGAACATTTCGATTCTGTTGCCTATATCACGTTGTAATCCGCCAGAAAGGGGTATATCATTGCTCTAATAGCTAAAACTCTCCGAGAATCACCAACAACCACCAACAAGCCCGGGTCGAGTTTGTATTCTGGCTGATATTGCATTGCGTTCTTTCTGCAGAGAGCGCGAGAGCTCATCGCCCGCATTGGTCCGCTTCACGAGCCCCCCCCCCCCCCCCCCCCCCCCCCCCCCCCCCCCTTCGCAAGAGGGTATTGCCCCCACGGTTACGTTGCACGCGGCCCTGAGTCCGATTCTGATGATCCGCAGAGGCAAACCGTTGAGGAAGCAATTGAAGCAGCTGATCACGAATGCCACACAATCGAACAAGGTTGAGCAGTGCCCTACTACGATGGTGGTGGGAAGCGCTACGCAGCAAAGCGACCAAAATGTGACGCAAGGTCAGGACGATTATTTCAAAGTGTTGGTGGAGGCGTGGCACGCTGCTAGCCAGAAACGAAAGTTAATTTGTGACAAGTGACAAATCAGCCGTTTAGCTACATAAATTGTCGTTTTGGTGTGTTGAACATGTCGATTTTCCTCGTCTAGGCGTACTACGTTGTAGCCAACCACTGCCGAGTGATTTCTTCAAGCTTTACCTGCTTACTCTTGCCATTTCTTTCTCACTTGCAGTTTGCCTAGCTTTTGGCAACGCAGTCAGTTATTTCCGACATATGAACACCACTCAACATTCAACAACCACTTAAATATGGTGTGTCGCGAGTAGTAGTGCGTGAATAGCGCGAAAATAGACTGACACTAGCTAAACTACCTATGTGCGTAAACCTGTCGTATCTCTGTCGCTCCATAGCGGTCATCACAACCCACCACGTATCAGTAAAGCAGCTCCATTAAACGGCTTATTTCGCCGGGCCGCGATGCCCAACGATATCGAAGCGTTCACACTCTAGAGTGTTCATTGGTAATATGGTGTCCCGAACGCAACAGAAGAACGACGTACAGAGGTGCGACGGGACGGACAAAGCGACAACTTCGACTTCCTTTCGATACATTAAAGCTCTAAAGAGCAGTCTTGTCGTTGTACCACATTTTTCTAAATTGTTTTGTTCCACTTCTTAATTTTATAAATTGTTTTGTTATTGTTATTGTTCCTCCCGAATTTCGGCAAATTGTTCTTGTTATTGTTAACAATTTAGGAACGAATCGAATTGCGACGTGGATAGCAAAACATTCGCAAATCAAAATTTATATTTGCTCCATAACTGCGGTGGATTACTGCATACTTTCACCGACATTCAGAGCAATTTAGGGGTACAATTTATGAGTTTTCAAATTGTTTTGCTTTGGAGCCATTTCAGATTGTTCTACCCGTTAATCCCCAGTTGTGAGTCTGTGATTCCGTTTGCTCCAATCGTCCCGCCAGACAGGGCCCGTAGGCCGGCCCGGCCTATGGGGCGCTACCCCGGGGCGGGCCCACTGATTTGCCGAAACTGGTCCGTTACGCGCGAAAGCCTACTGTAGCGGAGAAAATTCAAAATTTTGAATTTCCGAGACGACCGTGGAGCGCGCTTGGAAAAGGGGGCGAAGCGGTCGGTATGCCAGCTGTGTAGGGTAGGCAATGTGCAACTTCACACGCCCAGCCACGCCGCGCGTGGGCATACTGTAAGTGAGAAAATTCAAATTTTTGAATTTCGCTGTAGACTGCGGAGGCCGCATGAAAGGTCGTGCATGGAAGGCAACATGACAGCATGATAGGGTAGCAAGTGTGCAACTTCACAGAATTTAGCACGTTCCGCAAAAAATCCGCAAATGATAACTTTTGCACCAACAAAAGTTTCTTCCAAGCACGGGAATCG
This sequence comes from Linhomoeus sp. GSCO2_2, assembly GCA_030248115.1. Taxonomy (NCBI): domain Eukaryota; kingdom Metazoa; phylum Nematoda; class Chromadorea; order Monhysterida; family Linhomoeidae; genus Linhomoeus; species Linhomoeus sp. GSCO2_2. Next base: position 13,320 of record JASAMZ010000495.1, on the reverse strand, counting down.
AACCAAGCAGATGTCACACAGTGAAACAACAAGCTGTTTTAAAAAAGTTGAGTTGTTTTATTAATACAGAGTGGTTTGTGAGTGTTTTAAAGTGGAAGAGTAAAAGAGTGGATACTTTTGTAAAGTATTTCGAAGCCTTTCCGATATGACGCGCGCCCGCCCGGAGCCCACTATTCATGCGCTACTTCTGACACGCTCCTTTCTGAGAGGTTCTTGCAGGGCAACATTGGGATCGCCCGGGATTAATTTTTTTAGCAAGACACACGCATTTCTGAGCGGTTGTTGCAAGGCAACATTGGGATCGCCCGGGATTAATTTTTTAGCAGACAAAGTTGTTCGTAAGACAAGGGTTTAAAAAACAAAAGTATTTCTTTAGGAATGTCCGTTCAACAACTGCCTCCACGTAAGCTTTCAAACGGTCGAACGAATGCCGCTCTACAACGTAAGACGAGCGAGTTAGGGCCCATTTGCTGTTTGAACCTTTAGGTTACTGTAGCTCGCGATATTCAAACTTTTGAGTTTCGACCAATAGAAGAACAAATGATCAGTGAGTCAAGAGCTATCCAGCAACTCAAGATCGTCTCTCTACGACGCACGCTGAGCGAGTTAGAGCGATTTCTATGCTAAAAACGCGAGAATGTCGCTTTTCGTGGTGCGTGTTTGCGTAATTAACAAATTTTTTACGCCTAGTGAAAGAGCACGTCGAGACCTTTTAGTTGACCTATCGCACGCCGCTCTACGACGTAAGACGAGCGTGTTAGAGCCGTTTTGCGTTTTGGACCTTCAGGTTACTGTAGCGCGCGCAATTCAAACTTTTGAATTTCGATTTCTCTTAACGGAATTATCAGTGTACCGAAACCTATTCAAAGAACTCAAGATCGTCTCTCTATGACGGAACACGAGCGAGTTGGATAAGTTTTGCGCTTTAAACTTTTGGGTTACTGTAGCTCCCGAAATTCAAACTTTTGAGTTTCGACCAATAGAAGAACAAATGATCAGCGAGTCGAGAGCTATCCAACTAACCCATGATCGTCTCCGTACGACACACGCTGAGCGAGTTAGAGCGATTTCTGCGTTAAAAACGCGAAAATGTCGCTTTTCGTGTTGCGTGTTTGCGTAATTAAGAAACTTTTTCATGCCAAGCGAAAGCGCACGTCGAGACCTTTGAGTTGACCTATCGCACGCCGCTCTACGACGTAAGACGAGCGAGTAACAGTCGTTTTCCGTTTGAACCTTCGGGTTACTGTAGCGCGCGCAATTCAAAGTTTTGAATTTCGAAGTCTCTTAGCTGAATGATCAGTGAGTCAAGACCTTTCCGTAGAGCCCAAGATCTCCTTCCTACAACTTACCGACGCCGAGATCTGAGAGCGTAACGCACGGACGCACGAACGCACGGACGATAAGCTCTCGTAGGGGTTCGCCCGGCTGAGGCCGGGCGAAAAAAGAGGTTAGGCGGCGGCTGTCGAGCGAGGCGCGCAGCGCCGAGCGAGACGAAAAGCCTGGAGCGGGCGAGCGAAGCGAGCCCGCCCAGGGCTTTTCTCCGCGCGCGCCGAAGGCGCGCGCCCAGGCCGCTAGTTCTTCCCCTTAATCCCCGGTTGTGAGTCTGTCTGTCTGTCTGTCTGTGATTCCGTTTCCCCCAATCATCCCGCCCGACTGGGCCCGTAGGCCAACCCGGCCTATGGGGCGCTACCCTGGGGCGGGCCCACAGATTTGCCGAAACTGGTCCGTTACGCGGGAAAGCCTACTGTAGCCGAGAAAATTCGAATTTTTGAATTTCTGAGACGACCGTGGAGCGCGCTTGGAAAGGCGGGCGAAGCGGTTGGTATGCAGGCTGTGTAGGGTAGGCAATGTGCAACTCCACACGCCTAGCCACGCCACGCGTAGGCATACTGTAAGTGAGAAAATTCAAATTTTTGAGTTTCGCTATAGACTGCGGAGGCCCCATGGAAGGGCATGCATGGAAGGCAATATGACAGCATGATAGGGTAGCAAGTGTGCAACTTCACAGAGTTTAAAACGTTTCGCAGAAAATCCGCAAATGACAACTTTCCATCAACAAAAGTTTCTTCCAAGCACGGGAATCGAACCCAGCAGGTATTGTCACACAGTGAAGGAAATGAGAGGTTAGGCGGCGGCTGTCGAGCGAGGCGCGCAGCGCCGAGCGAGACGAAAAGCCTGGAGCGGGCGAGCGAAGCGAGCCCGCGCAGGGCTTTTCTCCGCGCGCGCCGAAGGCGCGCGCCCAGGCCGCTAGTTCTTCCCCTTAATCCCTGGCTGTGAGTCTGTCTGTCTGTCTGTCTGTGATTCCGTTTCCCCCAATCATCCCGCCCGACTGGGCCCGTATACCCTGGCGACCTATGGGGCGCTACCCTGGGGCGGGCCCACTGATTTGCCGAAACTGGTCCGTTACGCGGAAAAGGCTACTGTAGGCGAGAAAATTCAAATTTTTGAATTTCGCTCTAGACAGTGGAGCCTGCTTGGAAGGGCGGGCAAGGCGGTTGGTATCCTGGGTGTGTAAGGTGGGTAATGTGCAACTTCACGCACTGGGCCACGACGCGCTGCGGTGTACTGTAAGTGAGAAAATCCAAATTTTTGAATTTCGCTCTAGACAGTGGAGCCTGCTTGGAAGGGCGGGCAAGGCGGTTGTTATCATGGGTGTGTAAGGTGGTTAATGTGCAACTTCACGCACCCAGCCGCGACGCGCTGCGGTGTACTGTAAGTGAGAAAATTCAAATTTTTAAATTTCGCTCTAGACGGTGGAGCCTGCTTGGCACGGCTCGCAAGTAAGCTGATATGACAGCCAGATAGGTCAACGGAGCAAGACTGCACGTGCGCAGTATAGACGCATAGAAGTGTACGGTAGTGAGAAAATTCAAATTTCTAAGTTTCTTACATATCAATGTGAAACAGAGTAATGGTTAGGCGGCGGCTGTCGAGCGAGGCGCGCAGCGCCGAGCGAGACGAAAAGCCTGGAGCGGGCGAGCGAAGCGAGCCCGCGCAGGGCTTTTCTCCGCGCGCGCCGAAGGCGCGCGCCTCGGCCGCTAGTTCTACCCCTTAATCCCTGGTTGTGTGTCTGTCTGTCTGTCTGCGTGTCGTACACAATCACCCCGCCAGACTGGCTCGGCGGACCGATCCCAGCTATGGGGCGCTGCCATGGGCCTGTGTGATGATACCACTTTTGGGTGGTTCACATTTGTTTTGTTTTCGATCTTTCTTCGCAAGCAGGACTCCGAAATAGAAGAGAGCGAACGGTTATAAGCACACCTAGCTAACCAAAACAGAGCGCACGTTCTCAGACAAACATTCAAGGTTAGCGGACAGTGAAACACCCTGGGAACCTAAGGCATGAGAGCAGCAGACGATAAATCATCTTAACCTAAAGCTTGCTTAACCCCATCACATATCCCCCCTCTTCGGAAAGCTTCTTAGCACCGAAAGAAACGCAAGCACATACATACGAACGCAATCCTAAGATCTTGCAAGTCCAGTGGTGGCCTTTTCTTCTTGTTCTTTCACTCATCTTAGCGCGCCGCTGTTTCTTCTTCAGGGACGGTTTGCTCACCTCGATAGCCCCACTCGGCTAGTCCAGTCAGTGTGTCGCAGGCTGCTGCTTCCTTCACAGGTCTCCTGCGTCCACGATTCTCTGCTTCTGTCGCAGGCATCCAGTCCTCGGCCGCTTCCTTTGGGGTCCTGAGGCTGGGAACTCCACTGTCGTCGACTGGACCGCTTCGGTTCCAACTTGGGTCGCTTTGCCGTTGTCCCTCTGGCCCTCTGTCGCTTTCTGGTCGGGCGCTCCACGTCTTGATCTTCTCTGGCGTCTTCTTTGCCATCCTTGACGGGATGGGGCCCTGCTGTGGCCACCATTATGTGATGATACCACTTTTGGGTGGTTCACATTTGTTTTGTTTTCGATCTTTCTTCGCAAGCAGGACTCCGAAATAGAAGAGAGCGAACGGTTATAAGCACACCTAGCTAACCAAAACAGAGCGCACGTTCTCAGACAAACATTCAAGGTTAGCGGACAGTGAAACACCCTGGGAACCTAAGGCATGAGAGCAGCAGACGATAAATCATCTTAACCTAAAGCTTGCTTAACCCCATCACACCTGGACCGGAGGCGTGCCGAAACTGGTCCGTTACGCGAGAAAGCCTACTGTAGCCGAGAAAATTCGACTTTTTGAATTTCTGAGACGACAGTGGAGCACGACTGGAAAGGCGGGCGAAGCGATTGGTATGCCAGCTGTGTAGGGTAGGCAATGTGCAACTCCTCACGCCTAGCCACGCCACGCGTAGGCATACTGTAAGTGAGAAATTTCAAATTTTTAAATTTCACCATGGACTGTGGAGGCCGCATGGAAGGTGATGCATGGAAGGCGATATGACAGCATGATAGGGTAGCAAGTGTGCAACTTCACAGAGTTGTAGCACGTTGCGCAAAAAATCCGCAAATGATAACTTTTGCATCAACAAAAGTTTCTTCCCAGCACGGGAATCGAACCAAGCAGATATTGTCACACAGTGAAGGGCGGCGGCTGTCGAGCGAGGCGCGCAGCGCCGAGCGAGACGAAAAGCCTGGAGCGGGCGAGCGAAGCGAGCCCGCGCAGGGCTTTTCTCCGCGCGCGCCGAAGGCGCGCGCCCAGGCCGCTAGTTCCTCCCCTTAATCCCTGGTTGTCTGTCTGTGCGTCTGTCTGTCTGTGATTCTGTTTCCCCCAATCGTCCCGCCCGACTGGGCCCGTAGGCCAACCCGGCCTATGGGGCGCTGCCCTGGGGCGGGCCCACAGATTTGCCGAAACTGGTCCGTTACGCGGGAAAGCCTACTGTAACCGAGAAAATTCGAATTTTTGAATTTCTGAGACGACCGTGGAGCGCGCTTGGAAAGGCGGGCGAAGCGATTGGTATGCCAGCTATGTAGGGTAGGCAATGTGCAACTCCACACGCCCAGCCACGCTACGGGTAGTCATACTGTAAGTGAGAAAATTCAAATTTTTGAATTTCGCTATAGACAGTGGAGGCCGCATGGAAGGTGATACATGGAAGGCAATATGACAGCATGATAGGGTAGCAAGTGTGTAACTTCACAGAGTTTAGCACGTTGCGCAAAAAATCTGCAAATGATAAATTTTCCATCAACAAAAATTTGTTCCAAGCAAGGGAATCGAACCGAGCAGATATCATCATATACAGTGAACCAAAAGGCAATTGAGTCGGCGGCTGTCGAGCGAGGCGCGCAGCGCCGAGCGAGACGAAAAGCCTGGAGCGGGCGAGCGAAGCGAGCCCGCGCAGGGCTTTTCTCCGCGCGCGCCGAAGGCGCGCGCCCAGGCCGCTAGTTCTCCCCCTTAATCGCCGGTTGTCTGTCTGTCTGTCTGTCTGTCTGTCTGTCTGTCGGCCCCAATCACCCCGCCCGACTGGCCCGGCGGACCGATCCCAGCTATGGGGCGCTGCCCTGGGCCTGGACCGGAGGCGAGCCAAAACTGGTCCGTTACGCGGGAAAGCCTACGGTAGGCGAGAAAATTCAAATTTTTGAATTTCGCTCAAGACAGTAGAGCCTGCTTGGAAGGTCGGGCGAAGCGATCGGTATACCAGGTACGTAGGGTAGGGAATGTGCAACTTCACAGTCCTAGCCAGGACGCGCGGCGACATACTGTAAGTGAACAAATTCAAATTTTTAAATTTCACCATAGACCATAGAGACTGCTTTGGAGAGCGTGTAAGGAAGGTGATGTGCCAGTTAGATAGGGTTGTGAATCGGGAGTGCACATACGGGGTATAGACGCGTAGAAGCATACGGTAATGGAAAATTTCAAATTTTGAATATTGTTAATAAATCAACCTGCAACCGTGTATGTCGAGTATTGATAATGAATGGTTAGACGCGGCTGTCGAGCGAGGCGCGCAGCGCCGAGCGAGACGAAAAGCCTGGAGCGGGCGAGCGAAGCGAGCCCGCGCAGGGCTTTTCTCCGCGCGCGCCGAAGGCGCGCGCCCAGGCCGCTAGTTCTCCCCCTTAATCCCCGGTTGTCTGTCTGTGATTCTGTTTCCCCCAATCACCCCGACCGACTGGGCCCGTATACCCTGGCGACCTATGGGGCGCTACCCTTGGGTGGTCCCGCAGATTTGCCGAAACTGGTCCGTTACGCGAAAAAGCTTACTGTAGCCGAGAAAATTCAAATTTTCGAATTTCCGAGACGACCGTGGAGCGCGCTTGGAAAGGCGGGCGAAGCGGTTGGTATGTCAGGTGTGTAGGGTAGGCAATGTGCAACTTTACGCGCCTAGCCACGCCGCGCGTAGGCATACTGTAAGTGAGAAAATTCAAATTTTTGAATTTCGCTACAGACTGTGTTGGCCGCATGAAAGGTCACGCGTGGAAACCAATATGACAGCACGATAGGGCAGCAAGTGTGCAACTATACAGAGTTCACCACGTTGCGCAAAAAATCCGCAAATGCTAATTTTAGATCAACAAAAATTTCTTCCGCGCAACGGATTCGAACCCAGCTGATAATGTCACACAGTAAAGAGAAGTGATTTGGCGGCTGTCGAGCGAGGCGCGCAGCGCCGAGCGAGACGAAAAGCCTGGAGCGGGCGAGCGAAGCGAGCCCGCGCAGGGCTTTTCTCCGCGCGCGCCGAAGGCGCGCGCCCAGGCCGCTAGTTCTCCCCCTTAATCCCTGGTTGTGTGTGCGTCTGTCTGTGATTCTGTTTCCCCCAATCGTCCCGCCCGACTGGGCCCGTAGGCCAACCCGGCCTATGGGGCGCTACCCCGGGGCGGGCCCACAGATTTGCCGAAACTGGTCCGTTACGCGCGAAAGCCTACTGTAGCGGAGAAAATTCAAATTTTTGAATTTCCGAGACGACCGTGGAGCGCGTTTGAAAAGGCGGGCGAAGCGGTTGCTATGCCAGCTGTGTAGGGTAGGCAATGTGCAACTCCACACGCCTAGCCGCGACGCGTGTAGGCATACTGTAATTGAGAAAATTCAAATTTTTGAATTTCGCTATGGACAGTGGAGGCCGCATGGAAGGTGATGCATGGAAGGCAGTATGACAGCATGATAGGGTAGCAAGTGTGCAACTTCACAGAGTTTAGCACGTTGCGCAAAAAATCCGCAAATGGTAACTTTCGATCAACAAAAGTTTCTTCCAAGTACGGGAATCGAACCAAGCAGATATTGTTACACAGTGAAGAAAATTAGCGGTTAGACGGCGGCTGTCGAGCGAGGCGCGCAGCGCCGAGCGAGACGAAAAGCCTGGAGCGGGCGAGCGAAGCGAGCCCGCGCAGGGCTTTTCTCCGCGCGCGCCGAAGGCGCGCGCCCAGGCCGCTAGTTCCTCCCCTTAATCCCTGGTTGTCTGTCTGTGCGTCTGTCTGTCTGTGATTCTGTTTCCCCCAATCGTCCCGCCCGACTGGGCCCGTAGGCCAACCCGGCCTATGGGGCGCTGCCCTGGGGCGGGCCCACAGATTTGCCGAAACTGGTCCGTTACGCGGGAAAGCCTACTGTAACCGAGAAAATTCGAATTTTTGAATTTCTGAGACGACCGTGGAGCGCGCTTGGAAAGGCGGGCGAAGCGATTGGTATGCCAGCTATGTAGGGTAGGCAATGTGCAACTCCACACGCCCAGCCACGCTACGGGTAGTCATACTGTAAGTGAGAAAATTCAAATTTTTGAATTTCGCTATAGACAGTGGAGGCCGCATGGAAGGTGATACATGGAAGGCAATATGACAGCATGATAGGGTAGCAAGTGTGTAACTTCACAGAGTTTAGCACGTTGCGCAAAAAATCTGCAAATGATAAATTTTCCATCAACAAAAATTTGTTCCAAGCAAGGGAATCGAACCGAGCAGATATCATCATATACAGTGAACCAAAAGGCAATTGAGTCGGCGGCTGTCGAGCGAGGCGCGCAGCGCCGAGCGAGACGAAAAGCCTGGAGCGGGCGAGCGAAGCGAGCCCGCGCAGGGCTTTTCTCCGCGCGCGCCGAAGGCGCGCGCCCAGGCCGCTAGTTCTCCCCCTTAATCGCCGGTTGTCTGTCTGTCTGTCTGTCTGTCTGTCTGTCTGTCGGCCCCAATCACCCCGCCCGACTGGCCCGGCGGACCGATCCCAGCTATGGGGCGCTGCCCTGGGCCTGGACCGGAGGCGAGCCAAAACTGGTCCGTTACGCGGGAAAGCCTACGGTAGGCGAGAAAATTCAAATTTTTGAATTTCGCTCAAGACAGTAGAGCCTGCTTGGAAGGTCGGGCGAAGCGATCGGTATACCAGGTACGTAGGGTAGGGAATGTGCAACTTCACAGTCCTAGCCAGGACGCGCGGCGACATACTGTAAGTGAACAAATTCAAATTTTTAAATTTCACCATAGACCATAGAGACTGCTTTGGAGAGCGTGTAAGGAAGGTGATGTGCCAGTTAGATAGGGTTGTGAATCGGGAGTGCACATACGGGGTATAGACGCGTAGAAGCATACGGTAATGGAAAATTTCAAATTTTGAATATTGTTAATAAATCAACCTGCAACCGTGTATGTCGAGTATTGATAATGAATGGTTAGACGCGGCTGTCGAGCGAGGCGCGCAGCGCCGAGCGAGACGAAAAGCCTGGAGCGGGCGAGCGAAGCGAGCCCGCGCAGGGCTTTTCTCCGCGCGCGCCGAAGGCGCGCGCCCAGGCCGCTAGTTCTCCCCCTTAATCCCCGGTTGTGTGTGATTCTGTTTGCCCCAATCGTCCCGCCCGACTGGGCCCGTATACCCTGGCGACCTATGGGGCGCTACCCTTGGGTGGTCCCGCAGATTTGCCGAAACTGGTTGGCCGCATGAAAGGTCACGCGTGGAAACCAATATGACAGCACGATAGGGCAGCAAGTGTGCAACTATACAGAGTTCACCACGTTGCGCAAAAAATCCGCAAATGCTAATTTTAGATCAACAAAAATTTCTTCCGCGCAACGGATTCGAACCCAGCTGATAATGTCACACAGTAAAGAGAAGTGATTTGGCGGCTGTCGAGCGAGGCGCGCAGCGCCGAGCGAGACGAAAAGCCTGGAGCGGGCGAGCGAAGCGAGCCCGCGCAGGGCTTTTCTCCGCGCGCGCCGAAGGCGCGCGCCCAGGCCGCTAGTTCTCCCCTTAATCCCTGGTTGTCTGTCTGTCTGTCTGTCGTGCACAATCACCCCGCCAGACTGGCCCGGCGGACCGATCCCAGCTGTGGGGCGCTGCCCTGGGCCTGGGCCGGAGGCGTGCCGAAACTGGTCCGTTGCGCGGGAAAGGCTACTGTAGGAGAGAAAATTCAAATTTTTGAATTTCGCTCTAGACAGTGGAGCCTGCTTGGAAGGGCGGGCAAGGCGGTTGGTATCCTGGGTGTGTAGGGTGGACAATGTGCAACTTCACGCGTCCAGTCACGACGCGCGGAGGCGTACTGTAAGTGAGAAAATTCAATTTTTTTATTTTTCCTATAGATAGTGGAGGCCGCATGGAAGGTGATGCATGGAAGGTAGTATGACATCATGATAGGGTAGCAAGTGTGCAACTTCACAGAGTTTAGCACGTTGCACAAAAAATCCGCAAATGATAACTTTTGCATCAACAAAAGTTTCTTCCAAGCACGGGAATCGAACCAAGCAGATATTGTCGCGCAGTGAAGGAAATGAGAGGTTAGGCGGCGGCTGTCGAGCGAGGCGCGCAGCGCCGAGCGAGACGAAAAGCCTGGAGCGGGCGAGCGAAGCGAGCCCGCGCAGGGCTTTTCTCCGCGCGCGCCGAAGGCGCGCGCCCAGGCCGCTAGTTCTCCCCTTAATCCCTGGTTGTCTGTGAGTCTGTCTGTGATTCTGTTTGCTCCAATCGTCCCGCCCGACTGGGCCCGTAGGCCAACCCGGCCTATGGGGCGCTACCCTGGGGCGGGCCCACAGATTTGCCGAAACTGGTCCGTTACGCGGGAAAGCCTACTGTAGCCGAGAAAATTCGAATTTTTGAATTTCTGAGACGACCGTGGAGCGCGCTTGGAAAGGCGGGCGAAGCGATTGGTATGCCAGCTATGTAGGGTAGGCAATGTGCAACTCCACACGCCGAGCCACGATACGGGTAGTCATACTGTAAGTGAGAAAATTCAAATTTTTGAATTTCGCTTTTGACAGTGGAGGCCGCATGGAAGGTGATACATGGAAGGCAATATGACAGCATGACAGGGTAGCAAGTGTGCAACTTTTCAGACTTTAGCACGTTGCGCAAAAAATCCGCAAATGGTAAGTTTTGCATCAACAAAAGTTTCTTCCAAGCACGGGAATCGAACCAAGCGGATATTGTCACACAGTGAAGGAAATGAGAGGTTAGGCGGCGGCTGTCGAGCGAGGCGCGCAGCGCCGAGCGAGACGAAAAGCCTGGAGCGGGCGAGCGAAGCGAGCCCGCGCAGGGCTTTTCTCCGCGCGCGCCGAAGGCGCGCGCCCAGGCCGCTAGTTCTCCCCCTTAATCGCCGGTTGTCTGTGTGTGACTATGTTTGCCCCAATCAACCCGCCCGACGGGGCCCGTAGGCCCAGGTGGCCTATGGGGCGCTACTCTTGGGTGGTCCCGCAGATTTGCCGAAACTGGTCCGTTACGCGAAAAAGCTTACTGTAGCCGAGAAAATTCAAATTTTTGAATTTCCGAGACGACCGTGGAGCACGCTTGGAAAGACGGGCGAAGCAGTTGGTATGTCAGGTGTGTAGGGTAGGCAATGTGCAACTTTACACGCCCAGCCACGCCGCGCGTAGGCATACTGTAAGTGAGAAAATTTAAATTTTTGAATTTCGCTGTAGACTGTGGAAGCCGCATGGAAGGTCATGCTTGGAAGCCGATATGACAGCATGATAGGGTAGCAAGTGTGCAACTGCACAGAGTTTAGCACGCTGCGCAAAAAATCCGCAAATGATAAATTTTCCATCAACAAAAAATTTGTTCCAAGCAAGGGAATCGAACCGAGCAGATATCATCATACAGTGAAACAAAAGGCAAGTGAGTCGGCGGCTGTCGAGCGAGGCGCGCAGCGCCGAGCGAGACGAAAAGCCTGGAGCGGGCGAGCGAAGCGAGCCCGCGCAGGGCTTTTCTCCGCGCGCGCCGAAGGCGCGCGCCCAGGCCGCTAGTTCTCCCCCTTAATCCCTGGTTGTGTGTGCGTCTGTCTGTGATTCTGTTTCCCCCAATCGTCCCGCCCGACTGGGCCCGTAGGCCAACCCGGCCTATGGGGCGCTACCCCGGGGCGGGCCCACAGATTTGCCGAAACTGGTCCGTTACGCGCGAAAGCCTACTGTAGCGGAGAAAATTCAAATTTTTGAATTTCCGAGACGACCGTGGAGCGCGTTTGAAAAGGCGGGCGAAGCGGTTGCTATGCCAGCTGTGTAGGGTAGGCAATGTGCAACTCCACACGCCTAGCCGCGCCGCGTGTAGGCATCAAGCAATACGCAACGAAAGAATTAGTAGATACATTGTTGTTTCGATAAATTATGCCTGAGATTGTTGAAGAAGTTAGAGATGAGATGCTATAATGGACAGGTAGAAGTGATTATCCAAATCAAGTTAACAATGTTTTAGGGTTTCCATTGGTTTTTAGGTTCTTTAGAGTGTTAAAACAAGAACAGATAATATGAAAATAGCTGCTGCTGAGGCTCTTGCTGAACTTGCAAAACAAGATATTCCAAACCATGTCTAAAAGATGCTTACGATGGCGAGGATTTAAAATTTGGTACAAATCATATCATTCCTAAACCTTTTGATAAAAGAGTATTGCCATGGGTTAGCACTGCAGTTGCAAAAGCAGCAATACAAGATGGTGTAGCTAGAGTAAGTGACTGATTTTGATTTGGTTGCTTATACAATCAAAACTTCAGTGGCAGGTGAGTGACAAAAAAAAGGTAGATACTCTTTATCTTTATAGTAATAAAGTAAATATATAAAAGGGGGTTGAATGAAATTCCCCCATTATATTTGGTGCACCTGGTGTTGGTAAAGGTACACAAGCTCAATTTAATAGTAGAGGAGTACGGTATTCCAAAAATTTCAACAGGAGATATTTTAAGGGATGCAATTGTTAAAAAGACAGAAATTGGACTAAAAGCGAAAAAATTCTTATGAACTCTTGAGAACTGGTTCCTGACTTCTCTTGTGATCAATATACAAGATAGACTAACTCAAAAAGATTGCTCTAAAGGATTTATTCTTGATGGATTTCCGCGAACTCTTCCTCAAGCAGAGTCTTTAAATATTATGCTAAGTAAGATGGGATAGGTCTTGATAGAGTTATATTGCTGAATGTCCCAGATGAGATTATCATTAAGAGAATGGCTGGCAGAAGAATATGTTCAAAATGCGGTGCATCTTTTCATATAGAGTTTAATCCCTCCAAAATCAGGTAATAGCTGCGAGTATTGTAATAGTGAGCTTTTAGTAAGAGATGATGACAATGCTGACACTGTCAAAGATAGATCAAAGGCATATGATGAAACAGACTAAATCTCTTGTTTCTTTCTACGCAGATATGGGTATCATAGTGCAACTTTATGGTACAAAAGATTTTATGGATGTAAAAAGAGATATGTTTAATAAAATTGATCTACATGAAAAAATATATAGTAAAACACCCTTTAATAGAGCATAAATTATCTCTACTTAGAGATAAAGAGGAAGCCATTTCAATTTAAACTTCTAGTCGAAGAGATTTCATCCTTGATTCTTTTTAGGCAACGAGAGACTTATCTTGAAAGGAGGTAGAGATAGAGACTCCACTTGATGACTGAATAGATTAGATGCAAACATCATTGTCCTATATTAAGAGCAGCCCTCTGGTATGCTAGATGGGATTTTTAAACTTATTCCTGATGCAAGCATAGGTTTTTTGGGTTTAAACAGGGATGAAATGACACATACATCACAAGCTCCACCCTTATGCAACTCCTTAAAAATTTCAAGATGCATAGCAATTGTTATAGATCCTATGTTAGCAACAGGAGGAACAGCTATAGATGCTATTAATGTCTTAAAAGAGAGAGAAGTAAAGAGTATCTATTTTTTGTCTATTATTAGCGCTCCAGAAGGGGTTAATGCTTTTGCAAATACACATCCTGATGTGCCTATTTACACAGCTTGTATAGATAAAATGCTTGGCAAAAATAAGATATAGTTCCAGGTCCTAAGGATGCTGGAGATAGAATTTTTGAGCATATATGATTTAAGACGTACTTTCTATAAACCCTGAATATCGTACTAATACACTCTTCTACTTATTATAAGATTACGGACTCTTTGAAACCCAGCTATATTAGCTCCAGCAATACGTAACGAAACCAGCAGCACCACATACAACGATTGCGATACAAATGACTAATGA
>JASAMZ010000493.1:0-21373 GCA_030248115.1 Linhomoeus sp. GSCO2_2 | reverse complement strand
TGTGTAACGCTTCATTACATATTGCTGGTGCCCCTACCATCGGATAGCCCAATGTCTTTTACATATTTGACCCAAAGCTCGTCACGCTCCGATCTACCAGAACACTATTCTAAGCGTCCAAAGTTCGTGGGAGGCCAAAAAAACGGGTTTTTGGCAACTTGCCAAAAATCGGGTCCCGTACGGAAGTCGAGACCTTCGATGCAGGTTTTTCCATCCAGAGACCTATCGAATAAAAAAAATTCGCCCCGATCGGCCAACTCTAGCCCGACTTATGAGCGTTTGAATTTACACAGAATCCGCACCATCACTATAGCACTCCTCCCTTTTGGAGGAGAGGAGTGCCAACAAGCTTAGAGTAAACAAGCTGTGTGTGTAAAAAGTTCAACCTATACTTTGTGTCTGTCAAATCTTGGTGAAGAGTATAGTGAGTTTCATTCGCATAATTAGCCGTATCTAGAGAAGGTATCTTGAAAACGTGTACCACTATTAAAGTGCAGCTATTACCACGATACGGTTGCCTGTACAACTGATCTAAAGCTCAGTGATATCGCCGCGTTCGCTATGGTATCGGCATGATACGACGCCGTTGATCTGAAGTTTTATAACTGTGGGAATACGGCACATCGAAAAAACTTGCCAACTGTTTGGTGCAGTCGTTCTCTACCAGAATTTCGTTTGGTTGCGTATTTCGCGTTATGACGCTTTTGTCAATGTATAGAATTTTGATAAATTGTGGCGTATTTCTATACAATTCCACAATTGCAAACAATTTTGTTTGTGTTACAAATTATCTGCGGTCTATGCTCTTTCCATTTCTGAAGAAATTTCGCCGCTAGTCCATCAGGCGACAGAGTCGATTTTCGACATTTTTACATTTTAATTGTAAATATCTCTAAATTGCAATATTTCAAAACTGTAGAACCATGTCACAAATGCTTATTAGCTTACGACCTTTCAATTTCTGCATTCACATTCGTCAATAAATGGCGTTCTATTTTTGTCAATTTATGAAATTTTGACAAAGAATTGCATATTTCTATAAAATTCCACATTTGAAAAAAATTTCTTTTGTGTTACAAATTGTCGACGGCCTATGCTCTTTCCACTTCTGAAGAAATTTTGCCGCTAGCTCATCAGGCGAAAAAGACGATTTTCGACATTTTTATATTTTAATTGTAAATATCTCCAAATTGCAATTTTTTGAAATAGAAAAACTATGTCACAAATTCTTATTGGCTCACGGCGTTTCAGTTTCTGCATTCACATTCGTCAATAAATGACGTTCTATTTTTGTCAATTTATGAAATTTCGACAAACAATTGCGTATTTCTATCAAATTCCACATTAACAAAACTTTTCTTTTGGGTTACAAATTATCAGCGGTCCGTGCTCTTCTCATTTCTGAAGAAATTTCGCGGTTAGCTCATCAGGTAAAAAAGTCGATTTTCGACATTTTTGAATTTTAATTGTGAATATCTCGAAAATGCGAAATTAGCAACAGAAACGGACATCGGATCCGTACTCAGCGACCTTGACTCTACTTGACCACATATGTCACATATCTTACTTCGGTGCCACGGACGGACGGACACACACACACACACACACACACACACACACACACACACACACACACACACACACACACACACACACACACACACACACACACACACACACACACACACACACACACAGACAGACATTGTCATCCGTATATATACACCTCGCCGCGCCTAAAAACTGGGTACCCGATGATGGTTGATTGGCATTGTATAGTGTGCCGTGCATTTGAGGAGTATATTCAATAGTGCGTCAGAATAGAAACTGGAGCATTTTTCTTCGGGGAGTATCGCCGCAGTTATCTCGAGTTTCCAAAGAAAGTTTGTGCCATTGTTGGGCATTCGATGCCTATATGGTGCATTGGTGGGTACTGATCCATAAATGGATCAGGAATGTTCGCCGCAGGTTCACTTTGGAATGAAGAGGGTCTAAATGGGACGACGCCTTTTTCTTTTGGCTCACAAAGGCGGATGGTGATGACACCGTTGCTGTACCGGGTGTCCCAGAAAAAAGTAAGCTGTTTTGTTTCCGCTCACCACTCGCGCCTGACGCGTCGCAGCTGGACCAAATTTTGCACCATGACACTCGATGATGTTCTTGCACAGCACACCAAATTTCGCCGGATTTGCTTCTGCACAGCTCGAGTAGCACAGTCCGCGGCAATGCCTCCTCCAAAACTGCGACAACGCTGACGGAATCATCCATAAGAACTTGTTGGAGTCAGCAAATGAGTTCAAATTTGGTGTGTTGATACTCCTATGTTGCACCTACATAACATAAGTGGCCGCGCAAAAATCGAGTGTCGCACGAAGAAACACCGCGTCACTAAAGCCGCGCGTTTCTGGCGAAATAAGCCAGAGTGACGGAATCTTCTTCAGGAGCAGGACCGTTCATGTTGGAAAGAGAAATCGCACCGCCTCGTTTAGGTTGCGTTTCTTCGTGCAACACTCGATTTTTGCGCGGTCACTTCTGTTATGTAAGTAAACATAGGAGTATCACCACACCAAATTTGAACTCATTTGTGGAGTCCAACAAGTACTTATGGATGATTCCGTCAGCGTTGTCGCAGTTTTGGAGGAGGCGTTGCTGCGGACTGTGTTACTCGAGCTGTGCGTGAACAAATTCGGTGAAATTTGGTGTGCTATGCAAGAACATCATCGAATGTCATGGTGCAAAATTTGGTTTGGCTGCGACGCGTCAGGCGCGGGTGGCGATACTAAACCAAACAGCTTACTTTTTTCTGGGACACCCGGTAGACTACAGAACCGCACAGTGAACAGAATTACCGCGTTTCGTCTTCGATTGAATAGGTTGCAAAAACATACGTTGCCTGACACATCCATGGAAAAATATTACTAAGTTTTAGCTATTTGAAATTGCCAAAATCTGCCATATTTAAAAAAAACCTTGAAAATATCCCTAATTTCGTGAATTCCAAAATCTGAAACTGCTTTATAATTACTTGACATACTACGCCCGATACATCCACGCAAAGATATTGTGCATTTTAAGTTGTTTGAAATTGTCGAAATTTGGCAATTTTGAGAAAAACCTTGAAAATATCCCTAAATCCATTAAATATAAAATTAGAACTATTTGCTAAATACTTGGCAGACTATGCTCGACACATCCGTGCAAAGACATTCTGAAATTTAAGCTACTTAAAATTGTCGAAATTTGGGAATTTTAGCAATACCCTTAAAAATATACCTAATTTCGCTAATTATAAAATCTGAAGCTATTTGTTCAATGCTTGGCAGACTATGCTCCATACATTCGTGCAAAGAAATTTTGAAATTTAAGCCGTTTAAAATTGTCGAAATTTGGGAATTTTGACAAAAACCTTGAAAATATCCCTAATTTCGTGAATTATAAAATCTGAAACTAGTTGATAAATACTTGGCAGACTATGCTCGACACATCCGTGCAAAGAAGTTTTGAAATTTAAGCTGTTTGAAATTGTCGAAATTTGGGAATTTTGAAAATACCCTTGAAAGTACCCCTAATTTCGTTAATTATATTCGCTGAAACTATTTGCTAAATACTTGGCAGACTATGCTCGATATATCGGTGCAAAGAAGTTTTGAAATATAAGCTGTTTGAATTGTTCGAAAATTTGGGAATTTTGACAAAAGCCTTGAAAATATCCCTAATTTGGTGAATTCCAAAATCCGAAACTATGTCACAAATTTATCGCGTCTTATGCTCTTTCCATTTCAGCAAAAACTTTGCCGATACGACTTGTAAACAAAAGTGTCATTTTTGACATTTTCATATTTTAATTGTACATATCTCGAAATATGGAAATTAGCAACAGAAGCGGACAACGGCACGTTACTCAGCGCATTCGACTCCATTGGGTGGCACTAACCGTCATGTCTAGTTTTGTGACACACACAGACACACACACAGACACACACACACACACACACACGAACGGACAATAGCGTCCGTATATATACTCGCCGCGCTGGGGCGCGGCGAAAAAAGAGCGAATTCCTTTCTTGGCTGGTTAGTAACAGTAAAGCCTGGTTCACACCAAACGCGCAGTAAGCCCGCAGTAAGAAATAATATTACGAAATAAGAAGTAAGGCGACCTTAATTCTTATTTCGTAGTATTATTTCTTACTGCGGGATTACTGCGCGTTTGGTGTGAACCAGGCTTGAAGGACGTGGACTCCTTCCGATTGTTCATCATCATCATCTTCGTCCTGCTTCAGGGCCGGATGACCTGCTGGTTGTTCTTCGCCGTCTTCGTCTGCGCCATGGGCAGCAGCTTCCAGTTCGGCTACAACACCGGCGTGGTGAACGCCCCAGAAGAGGTGGTCAGGAATTGGATGGGCGAGAGTCACGAGAGGATGTTCAACTCCACCATGACGCGCGAGATGAACAGCTGGACCTGGAGCATCATCGTCGCCATCTTCTGCGTGGGAGGCATGGTCGGGGGACTGCTCAGTGGAATGGTGGGTCATCGGGAATGTGAGATGACTGACAGGTTTCAAGTTCACCCTTAACAGTACAAGTACATGCAATGTGCCTACCGTAATCCAGAACATAGAGAGTGTGTTGCAGACTATGTAGCACATCAAAGTAAACGTGAAGTGATTGGTTTGTCTCTTTACCGGATGCGTCAGAGGAGTTGCGGTGTCAGTAGTAAACTTTGCTGACCCACTCATTAACTTTGAAATTTTGTCGCAAACACTTGCGTGCCAAACTTGAGAAATCTCACACTTGCCAAATATCCAAGTCAGTCCAAGTGAAACACACTTCGTTAGACATCCGTTCAAGTGGGTGTGTTTAAAGTTCAATGTCTACCTCCCTAGTAGGACTTCAACTACAGTAATCCAATACCGTATACTCATCACTACACCCCAGGCCGCAGACATCTTCGGTCGTCGCGGAGGCATGCTGTTGAACAACGTGTTCGCCTTTGCCGGAGCCGCGCTGATGGGCGCCGCCAAGTACGCCGACGCCTACCCACTACTGATCCTCGGTCGTCTCGTGATCGGCTTTAACAGCGGTAAGCACTGTAGCTTCTGTTACTGTAACTCTTAATCAAAGTCAAGGGTTTCCAATAGAAACCTAAACTAGCTTCAGTTTCAGTTACGACCAGAAACTGAATTGAAACTGCCACGAATGTAATAACTCTAACTGAAACTCACAGTTTGGGTTCGGTTGTTTGACGTCGGCATTTTGGAGAACCCCAACAACTTGTCACAACTTTTTTTAAAAATGTTGCAGCTAAACTGATGGGGCTAGCGTATTCAGAATCCATTCAAGAAGCGTGCCAAAGCTAAAAGATTCATCCTAATCCACAAATACAGGGTGTCCCACGGTGGGTTTGGCAACTTTGTTTGTTCACTGCCTGAGATTGGGTTCACCGATCGATCTGAAACTTTAGATATTTGGACCACTAGGGTTAACTTGGATGTCTGCCAAGTGAGAGATTTGTTGAGTGCAGCACGCGAAATTGACGGAGCTGCAAACTGAAAGTCCCGATTTTCGTGGGAGGCTAACCCTGTAATAGTGATGGCAACTTGAAAACCGGGTGAGTACTTACCCGGTTTTACCCGGTTTTTCTAAACCGGGTATACTTACTTCGTACTTACCCAGTTTAGTTTTGCGTACCCGGTTTTACTTTTACCCGGTTTTTCGCCGCGTTTACTTACCTGGTTTCAGGCTGAAAACCGGGTACCTGGTTTACTTACCCACTACCAAAACTTGGGTAAGAAACCGGGTAAACAGCTGTAATTTTGCAGCTTATGCTCAAGATACCTTACCTGTTGAGTGAGCAAAGCAAAATTGCAACATTTCTCGTTGAATAAATTTCACTTTGCACTCCCAAATTCATCAACTTAGGGAAAATTGACAGTATGTGAAATTTTAACGAAGAACACTCCAGTTCTTGATGAGAATCTGCACCACCAAACAATAAGCTCAATGAATGATTCAACGATGAAAATACCGTCGTCATCTCCGTACATAGTTAGTGTGCCACTTAGGTGCCTTTGGAAGTTTTGTATTTGGGTAGTATCGACACTACCTCGTCTGCTTCAGTTTAAGTTAACGCAATAGCTGCTTAAACTTGTTTTGCTTTATTTCACGAACCACAAATTTGGCTCATAAATTTGCGCTGCTGAATGCGAAGTGTTGTATAGCTTCTGGAAGAACATAGGTGTCAACACAACGCAATAATTTTGGCTTTCTGATGTGCAGAAGTCAAGATTTCTACTTGAGTTTACTTACCCGGTTTACCCGGTTTTATGTCCAAATACTTACCCGGTTTTCGAAAAACTGGGTATACTTACTTGTACTTACCCGGTTTTCAAATTTCAGATTTTACTTACTTTTACTTACCCGGTTTTAAAATCCTCAAAGTTGCCATCACTACCCTGTAATGATCGTCGCTTGCGCTGTGATGAACATTTTGTGAAGCGGTAAACGGCATTAGAAAGACAAGAAAACAACCTTTTAGATCGTAAAAGAACGGACGCTTTAGCTTAAACGAAGCGCGAGATACAGGCAACCAAAGTTGGCCGTATTGTGCCTGCTGGCCTCGTGGATCGCCATCTGGTGGATGTTGCGCTCAGAGCCACCTCCATGACACAATACGGCCAACTTTGGTTGCCTGTATCTCGCGCTTCGTTTAAGCTACAGAGTCCGTTCTTTTATGATCTGAAAGGTTGTTTTCTTGTCTTTCTAATGTCGTTTACCGCTTCACAAAATGTTCACCACAGCGCAAGCGACGATCATTACAGGGTTAGCCTCCTATGAAAATCGGGACTTTCAGTTTGCAGCTCCGCCAATTTCGCATGCTGCACTCAACAAATCTCTCACTTGGCAGACATTTAAGTTAACCCTAGTGGTCCAAATATCTAAAGGTTCAGCTCGATCGGTCAGCCCAATCTCAGGTAGTAAACAAACAAAGTTGCCAAACCCACCGTGGGACACCCTGTATTAGTACTATTTATCAGTTACTGGCGTTTCCACAAGTTTAAAACTGAAACTCAGAGCGGCATAACTGAAACTGAAACTCAGCCAACGTCATAATTCTAACTGAAACTGAGACTAAATGGTTTCTGAAGTCACACTGACTCAAGTCAGAACTGCTCATCATCATCATTTCCTAGGTCTGAACAGCGGCTTCGCGCCCATGTATCTGACGGAGATGTCGCCCATCAACCTGAGAGGTGCCCTGGGCAGCGCCCACCAGCTGGTGGTCACCATCTCCATTCTGGTGTCCCAGATATGCGGACTGTCTTACCTGCTGGGCAACGAAGAGGGATGGCCTATATTGTTTGGTGGGTTGTTGTGATTGTTGTTGTTATTCTGAACTCAGAAAGCCTCGTAGTGCGCAATTTGCGTTGCAAGTTCAACGGAACATTGGTAGATTGGCGCTTAGCCAGAACTCGGTGCAGGTGTTCACAGTTCGGGCTCCTTTGCCAATTGCATCATAGATTGGGTACATAGCCCTGCTGCTATGTACCTACACGTATTTACCACCAATGAAGACCTAGGTATGTACCATATGTAGGTGTGGAGTGGAATGGAGCGAAGTGGAAGACCTACACAGAAAATACGAGTGAGGGATTGTGGTGCAGCCAGCAACAGAAGTGAAGGACGGGGGGGGGGGGGGTGGGGGGTGCACTCGGATGGTTTCCCTTCGAGCCAATGGGCAAACCACTGCATGCATACATATATGCACACATGCACACATTTGCATTTCAGCGCTGACCGCCGTCCCGGCCATCTTCCAAGTCCTGACTCTGCCCCTGTGTCCGGAGACGCCCCGCTACAACCTGATCACGAAGCAGCGACGAGAGCAGGCGGAGAAGGACCTGCGCAAGATCCGCGCCAAGGATGACGTCGGCCCCGAGATGAACCTCATGCAGGAGGAGTACGAGCAGATTCAGTCCGTGCCCAAGGTGGGTGGAGTGGATGAATGGATTATTGAATACAGCAACTAATAGATTAACTTGCTGGGGC
Source organism: Linhomoeus sp. GSCO2_2 (assembly GCA_030248115.1). Classification (NCBI taxonomy): domain Eukaryota; kingdom Metazoa; phylum Nematoda; class Chromadorea; order Monhysterida; family Linhomoeidae; genus Linhomoeus; species Linhomoeus sp. GSCO2_2. The sequence continues at coordinate 13,324 of JASAMZ010000493.1, read as the reverse complement.
TAAATGGTGTGGTTAGCAGTTGGGCATTATCTGAATTAGGGCCCCCCCCCCCCAAGTTCTGAATGAGTGCCCCAAAAGTTCAAACTCGTGGGGTGACAATTCCCTTGTATCGTATTATTAAACCTCTTCTTGGGACGACATGCTAAACAGACGACTCACATCCCTAAGCGGTAGCGGTCTCAGGATCCTGGAGGCGCACATTCAGAAGTTCAGAACTTCGTGGCACTCATTCAGACCCAAGTGGTCTGTGAGAGACAAGAACGAGACAAATGATGATCCGAACGGCTGCTTTGACTTTTCGACTGCCAAATTTACGATTGCTTTCGTACCTCATGTATTTGCTTATTATGTATTGCTTATGTATTGCTACAGTGCCCCATGTATCGCGTCCACTTTCAGGTGGCCCTGAAGGACATGTTCACAGACCCGTCCCTGCGCTGGCCCCTCTTCATCGCCATGATGATGATGATGTCCCAGCAGTTCAGCGGTATCAACGTGGTGAGTGATTGTTGCACTTCAGAGGTCTCCCTGATCAGAATATCCAATGGATCCTAATGATCAATCATATACGCGTAAGCGCCAAATAGTCAGGGAGGGCAGAGTGGTGTTTGACTCTTGCAGGCGTAAGCAACCAAGCGCAAACATTGTGACAACAAGCATCATAAAGTCCCAGAATCATCAATTTGGTCTAAAACTGTAGACGATTGGACAAGTACTCTGCAGCAGAGCCGGATGCAGGCAAATAGGTAACTTTCGACGCCGCAGGTGTATAACGGTTGAAGGGGGGGGGGGGGGGGGGGAAGGGTATGGGATACACCTCCACAAATATGGGATGGGTGGCTGGCGTGCTTATCTTACTCCCTTCAACACATCATCACTCTCACATTCATAGGCGATCGCCTACTCCACCCGGGTGTTCAAAGACGCCGGCCTGGTCGGCGACATGGCCACCTACGCGACGCTGGCCATGGGCGCGCTCAACGTGCTCATGACCGTCGTCTCCACCATCCTGGTCGACCACCCCAGATTCGGAAGGCGCACCCTGCACCTGGCCGGCATGGGAGGAATGATCGTCTGCTCCATTTGCCTGGTCATCGTTCTCACCATCCAGGAATCGGCGGGGAAGGATGATGTAAGGGATGGGAGGTGACTCAGGGGAGCTGAGTGTCGTAGATTTGCATTGCCAGGTTCACCTCATCTGCAGACTGCAGAATTCCTTTCCTTCCTTTACTTCAGGCTAAGTGGGCCTCTTACCTCTGCGTCTTCTTCGTCCTGGCCTTCGTCGTCTCCTTTGCCACTGGACCCGGTAAGAGAGAATGGCTCTGTCGTTGTCTGGGCAAACCACTTGAACCTCTGACACCTCTGCAGGTTCAATCCCCTGGTTCTACGTGAGCGAGCTGTTCCTGATGGGCGCCAGGGGCCATGCCAACAGTCTGGCCGTGGCCACCAACTGGACGGCCAACTTCCTCGTCCTCCTCACCTTCCCCTTCCTGAAGGTGGGTTGGTTTGAAGACTTCAGGTGTCTTTTATAAAGAGTGACCCATCTGAATCTCAGATGGATAAGGTTGAAAACTTATACCTGACAGACTCTCACTCCAAAGCGTGTTGGAATTTTGCGTAATCTATGGGGTATAGCAGAATATGGCGCTGCATTTGTAGCATTTGAGAAGAAATTCGAGTAACAAGCTGTTTTAAAAAAGTTGAGTTGTTTTATTAATACAGAGTGGTTTGTGAGTCTTTTAAAGTGGAAGAGTAAAAGAGTGGATACTTTTGTAAAGTATTTCGAAGCCTTTCCGATATGACGCGCGCCCACCCGGAGTCCACTATTCATGCGCTACTTCTGACACGCTCCTTTCTGAGAGATTCTTGCAGGGCAACATTGGGATCGCCCGGGATTAATTTTTGAGCAAGGCACACGCATTTCTGAGCGGTTGTTGCAAGGCAACATTGGGATCGCCCGGGATTAATTTTTTATCAGACAAAGTTGTTCGTAAGACAAGGGTTTAAAAAACAAAAGTATTTCTTTAGGAATGACCGTTCAACAACTGCCTCCACGTAAGCTTTCAAACGGTCGAACGAATGCCCCCATTTGCTGTTTGAACCTTTGGGTTACTGTCGCTCGCGATATTCAAACTTTTGAGTTTCGACCAATAGAAAAACAAATGATCAGTGAGTCAAGAGCTATCCAGCAACTCAAGATCGTCTCTCTACGACGCACGCTGAGCGAGTTAGAGCGATTTCTATGCTAAAACGCAAGAATGTCGCTTTTCGTGATGCGTGTTTGCGTAATTAACAAATTTTTTTACGCCAAGTGAAAGAGCACGTCGAGACCTTTTAGTTGACCTATCGCACGCCGCTCTACGACGTAAGACGAGCGTGTTAGAGCCGTTTTGCGTTTTGAACCCTCGGGTTACTGTAGGGCGCGCGCAATTCAAAATTTTGAATTTCGAGTTCTCTTAACGGAATTATCACTGTGCCGAAACCTATTCAACGAACTCAAGATCGTCTCTCTATGACGGAAGACGAGCGAGTTAGACAAATTTCGCGTTTTAAACCTTTGGGTTACTGTAGCTCTCGAAATTCAAACTTTTGAGTTTCGACCAATAGAAGAACAAATGATCAGTGAGTCGAGAGCTATCCAACCAACCCAAGATCGTGTCCCTACGACGCACGCTGAGCGAGTTAGAGCGATTTTTGCCTTAGAAACGCGAGAATGTCGCTTTTCGTGTTGCGTGTTTGCGTAATTAAGAAAATTTGTAATGCCAAACGAAAGAGCACGTCGAGACCTTTCAGTTGAACTATCGCACGCCGCTCTACGACGTAAGACGAGCGAGTAATAGCCGTTTTCAGTTTGAACCTTCGGGTTACTGTAGCGCGCGCAATTCAAACTTTTGAATTTCGAAGTCTCTTAGCGACATTACCAGTGAGTCGAGACCTATCCATAAAGCCCAAGATCTCCTTCCTACGACGTTCCAACGCCGAGATCTGAGAGCGTGACGAACGAACGAACGAACGGACGAACGGACGATAAGCTCTCGTAGGGGTTCGCCCGGCTGAGGCCGGGCGAAAAAATAGAATTGTACAATTTTGAAAATCAATGAAACAATCTGCCACTTTTGTACACGTTAGTCAAACTTTTAATGTTCCACGGTGCCATGGTCTTTCTAAAGGCAATTCAAATGACTTGGCTCATTGTGATGCTCGTTATCCTGGATATGCCATGCGTGTGACGTACTGGGGTTAGATTTCAAGGTTACACCTGTCAATCCTTGTCAACCCTTGCCAATCCATGACTGAATCCAATTAACCAATTCCCACTCTGCAGGACAACCTGCACCAGTTCTCCTTCCTGGTCTACACGGCGGCCCTGGTCATCTTCTGGATCTTCACCTTCAAATTCGTGCCGGAGACCAAGAACAAGACCATCGAGGAGATCGTGGCCGGCTTCAAGAAGCGACAGTGAGAGAGGCAGACCTCTGGGAGGAGCGGACAAACAGCAGAAAGGATCGACGATTAGGTTAGGCGCTGGTGGACTTTGGGAGGTTACTGGTGTTGACTGAAATTAGAGCGTCAGTGTGTCTTGGCATGATGACTGTGTCACTTGACTGGTTCTCAACAGCAGTGAAGAGTGAAGACTCAATGTCAAGACTCATTGACGCTTCGATTGGTGACAGAGGTGAAGACGCTGACCAGGTGATTGGTAGAGGGGTTACACCTTGCAGCTTTTGTCGTTGCCCTTGTCTGTTTACAGTTTAATCTCTTGTCATCGAGTTAGTTAGAAACATCGCGCACACTGATAGTGGCCCAGTTCAGCATAATATTAGTGTCTGATTCTGACTGCGCGTGACGTAACATACGGTACCTACATATATCGTTCTTTGTTATTATTTGTCGCCTTGAGTCGCTAGTCGCATTCTATCGGTGGTTGTATGTAATGACATGAATAGTGTCGTCGTCAGCTACCGTACGCATACTATGTAATCTGTGGCGTAGTAGTCATTCAGACTCTGTCGATACCTACCACAGCGGTGTGAGGGATTAGCCGGTTTTGGACTTGTGGTTTTGCGCGACACGCTTTTGCGGATGTATCGCATTGCGGTTCAGTATGCGTATTGTAATTGAAGCGCGCCATTTCGGCTTAGGTATTTCGATTGCTTTTTGGCATCCGTTGTTATTTTCGGACATTGCTGGCCTGATAGGTAGAATTGATACCCTACAATTGCCTACCTATGTCGTCTCTTTGCTTCTGGCTTGCTGCAGTGATTCAAATATTTTTACATGTTAAATCAAAGTTTGTGTCGCTTGTCCTGTGTTTTGGTGGTGTCATTACAGGTATACAGCTCAACCGTGCAGGATAGCTGTCGCGAGCATACATATTTGGGATCTTGGAGTCTCTTAGACGGATTTGCAATGACCGCGACCGATTCAGGCTTCTCTCCTTTGGCTTCGCACCAATGTACCCCTATACAGCTTGACTGTTTCCGTGCGTGCGTTCGTGTGACGCTGTCGTGCTTTCCCAAAGAAAACCGACCGAAAAGTCACACTCCAAGTGCAAATAAAGGCCACCCATCGAAAGGAGTTCGCCAAACTGCGCGGCCTCCGTTACGTTAATGGCGAACTGCTCTCAAAACAAGGGATAAGGCACTGGGTTGCACGAATTGTGGGTGTGTCTGACGCTTGACGAGTTGCGATTGGGCAGACGGCCAGACAGACGGTGAGCACAAACAGCACTCCCTGTGCCATTGCCAAGATTTTCTGTGGCTGTGGTAGTGATGGCCAAACCGGATGAAATTCTGCCTGTCAACTGGGCCAGTCTGGGCATCCTCGGCTGCCTTGCTCTAACCGCCATACTCCTGAAGTTATGGCTTGTGTTCCTTGTGGTACGCGTCCACAGAGGACGCAAGAGTTTCGGCCCTGGAGGCTGCTACCTTCTGGACAAGACCATCGGCGACCTTCTCTTCCTTGTCAGTTGGCAAGCACGCAGCATAGCTGCGCAGCTTCACAAAATTGACGCAGACCTAATTGAGGTGTTGTCCAAACTAGACAACTGGAAGAACCTTGTGGTGCTCTTCGTTGACTACGTCAACACCAGCGCCTTCTGCCACTGGATGGCCAGTCTCTGCCTACTCTCCTACAGGTCCAGCAGGGCCATCACACGGCCGCTGGACGCCAACCTGGTGGACACGAGACGGTCGCTGAAGGTGAATGTACCTCTGCAACCTAACACAATTGATACTGTTCGTACAAACAAGCTGTGCTCCCTCATCAGGACATCGGCATCACTTGGCTGGTTGGGCTGGGCCATGGAGCCTACCTGGAGTTCCAATATACCTTTCTCATGAATCGCTTTCCCGAGTTCGAATGGTTCTTCCGACTAATCTTCATTGGCACCCTTTTCGTGGCTCCAATCGCCGTGGCCAGTTGGCTCTACCACAAGGCCGTTCGAAGCTTGCGACGGTCCAAATTGGCGGGCCTGGACGCCTTTAAGCAGCGCGTATTGACGGCCAGGCGTCTCATGCGCTTCATTTACCTCATGGTGGCATGCTGGACCTCTTACTGCGTCTATTGGATGTGCATCAGCACCATGAAGTCAGTGCGCACCAGTCACCTGGTTGGCCCAAAGCAGGAAGATCACTGGAAGCCATACAGCGATCTGGCCATAAACATCATCTGCTACAGCTACTTTGTTGCAGACACCTTCTTCACCGTCAATCTCAGTTCTGACTTGAGGGCGACTGTAGCCAGACACTGGAGGTCACTCGGAGAATGGCTCAAAATGCTGGTCAGGTCGGCCCGACAAAGTCGCAGCGAACGTAGCAAACGCTGTGTCGTGCCGTGAAAACGTCTGACGCCTGATGACTGTGACGCGGCAACACGAGTCACCGTTTCAGTTTACAGTTTCACCAGTGTCGCGCTTCTTCACAAAGCAAACAAAGAAGTTCCCGTGCGTTTGTTTTCATGTGACGCTGTCTTGCTATCCACAGAAAGTGGACCGAAACGTATAGTCCCAGTGCAAATAGCGGACATTGTCAGGATTCGCAAAACTGCCACGCCTACGATACATACGCTAATCTCATGCTTTGCTCCCTCCGAACAAAGAACTGTAGCGCCTGCACGAACGGGCGTGGCTATCAAGTTTGATTGAGCACTGGTGCAGGCGCCAGACAGACTAACGACAAACAAGAACACCAACTGTGCACATGAAACGCATGACCACACTGCGTGGACTAAGGCATACGTCAAGAAGTCTGAAATTCCAGCACGCAATTCGTTTTACGAACTCAACCGCGCCTGCACAAATCTCCTTTAGGAATGCAACGAAGCTGTAGCTGACCCCGCTACTTGTACCTATAGTTGGTGATGATAACAAGGTCCGTGTGACAGAGTGCCGACCGAGATGCCCTGCCATTCTAATAACGGCAACTGGCGAAGTGGCAAAAGGCCCCCAAACAAGGTAGCCTGCCATGGACGCACATCGCAATGCGACCAGCAGCCAAATACTACCAATAAACGTGGCGAGTCTGGTCATTCTGGGCTGCTTATCCTTCGTTGGTGTCGGTCTCAAGCTCTGGCTGGCAAGCCTTGTCTTCGAGGCCAACAAAGGGAGGCCGAGGATCAGCCCAGGCGCCTTCTACCTTCTGGACAAGTCTGCTGGGGACGCCCTGTTTGTCCTGAGTTGGGTCGCCCGAATCGCTTTGGGCCAGGTCCACACGGTCAGCAGCGACCTCATCGAGAACTTCGCCACCCTGGACACCTGGACCAGCTGGACAGTGCTGGCGCTCGACTACGTCACCAACAGTGCCTTCTGCCACTGGATGGCCAGCCTCTGCGTGTTGTCCTACAGAACCAGCAGGGCCATCACTCGGCCGTTTGAGGCCAGCGCCATTGACACCCGACGACCTCTGAAGGTAGCTCTTACCACTGTAAAGCAGACACAGTTTGTCCAATCATACTTAGAATTTTAGGACATAGCCCTCACGTGGCTGGTCGGCTTGGTCCACGGCGCCTACCTAAATTTTCAGTCCTCCTTCCTAATCATCAAACTCCCCAGAATTCAGTGGTCGTTCAAGCTAGTCGAGATCACGACGGTCTTTATCGGACCCATATTGGTGTCGAGTTGATTCTATCGCCAGGCCATTGTGGGCTTACGGTGTTCAAACTTGGCCAGCCTCGACGCTTTGCACAAGCGCATTCGAACGGCTAAACGTCTCATGCGCTTCATCCTGGTGGCTTGCTGGACTTCTTATTGCCTCTACTTTTTTCGCCCGGCCTCAGCCGGGCGAACCCCTACGAGAGCTTATCGTCCGTTCGTGCGTCCGTTCGTTCGTCCGTCACGCTCTCAGATCTCGGCGTCGGTAAGTCGTAGGAAGGAGATCTTGGGCTCTACGGAAAGGTCTTGACTCACTGATCATTCAGCTAAGAGACTTCGAAATTCAAAACTTTGAATTGCGCGCGCTACAGTAACCCGAAGGTCAAAACGGAAAACGGCTGTAACTCGCTCGTCTTACGTCGTAGAGCGGCGCGCGATAGGTCAACTAAAAGGTCTCGACGTGCGCTTTCGTTTGGCATTAAAACTTTTGTTAATTACGCAAACACGCAACACGAAAAGCGGCATTCTCGCGTTTTTAACGCAGAAATCGCTCTAACTCGCTCAGCGTGCGTCGTACGGAGACGATCTTGGGTTGGTTGGATAGCTCTCGACTCACTGATCATTTGTTCCTCTATTGGTCGAAACTCAAAAGTTTGAATTTCGGAAGCTACAGTAACCCAAAGGTTTAAAACGCGAAACTTACCTAACTCGCTCGTCTTCCGTCATAGAGAGACGATCTTGAGTTCGTTGAATATGTTTCGGCACACTGATAATTCCGTTAAGAGAACTCGAAATTCAAAAGTTTGAATTGCGCGCGCTACAGTAACCCGAGGGTCCAAAACGCAAAACGGCTCTAACACGCTCGTCTTACGTCGTAGAGCGGCGTGCGATAGGCCAACTAAAAGGTCTCGACGTGCTCTTTCACTTGGCGTAAAAATTTGTTAATTACGCAAACACGCACCACGAAAAGCGACATTCTCGCGTTTTTAGCATAGAAATCCCTCTAACTCGCTCAGCGTGCGTCGTAGAGAGACGATCTTGAGTTGCTGGATAGCTCTTGACTCACTGATCATTTGTTCTTCTATTGGTCGACACTCAAAAGTTTGAATATCGCGAGCTACAGTAACCCAAAAGTTCAAAACGCAAAACTTCTCTAACTCGCTCGTCTTCTGTCGTAGAGAGACGATCTTGAGTTTGTTGAATAGGTTTCGCCACACTGATCATTCCGAATGATAAGTCGAGATTCGAAAGTTTGAATTTCGTGAGCTACAGTAATTCAATCGGCCGTAACTCGCTCGTCTTACGTTGTAGAGCGGCATTCGTTCGACCGTTTGAAAGCTTACGTTGAGGCAGTTGTTGAACGGTCATTCCTAAAGAAATACTTTTGTTTTTTAAACCCTTGTCTTACGAACAACTTTGTCTGCTAAAAAAATTAATCCCGGGCGATCCCAATGTTGCCCTGCAACAACCGCTCAGAAATGCGTGTGTCTTGCTCAAAAAAAAATAATCCCGGGCGATCCCAATGTTGCCCTGCAAGAACCCCTCAGAAAGGAGCGTGTCAGAAGTAGCGCATGAATAGTGAACTCCGGGCGGGCGCGCGTCATATCGGAAAGGCCTTTGAAATACTTTACAAAAGTATCCACTCCTTTACTCTTCCACTTTAAAATACTCACAAACCACTCTGTATTAATAAAACAACTCAACTTTTTTAAAACAGCTTGTTCGTCCTCAGCATAGTGAGATCGCTGCGCAGCGACAGAAACCACGCAGTTGGACCAGAACATGGGGATCACTGGAAACCCTATTCTGACCTTGCCATCTACTCAATATCTCTCACGTACTTCGTGCTAGATACCATCTGCACTATCAACCTAAGCATGGACTTGAGGGAAAGCGGAAGCAGCAACCTGCGGATGACGAAGCATCTGCTGAAGGCGTGCCTGCCTAGGATTGACAAGGTCGTTCATTGGCTAAGGGCCAAAGAGCAAACCGACTAGGCTTCTTCGCCAGCCATAGGCGTAACAGAACAGAGGACGTGAATGAGAGCTGGCGGCACCAATTGAGAGCGCCACGATACCACAGTTGGCCAAGCTACATATGTACGTAGGCGCTATTTTGGCTCTTGAGAATATCTACGACGATAAACGAACTCAAGCTTCATCCGTATAAAGCTGGCTTGCTTATTGTGGTGATAGTCAGGTCTGTTATCGTACAGATATCACTGTTTTAGATAACGCTACAGTTGAGGTGCATAAGTACAGTATCTCATGAGTGAGGTACCGCACACGACACGTACCGCCAGGACAGCTTAACTCTGCCAGGATTGTTCTACGCTTCGTCAAACCGTTGGACAATTTACGATCATGTGGGCGTGTTCTTGCGGTTCTTGCGGTCTCGCTCCTTTCTTAATAAAACAAACAGAAAATTCACGCACCAAGTACACACAACGGACACCGACAAAGGTTGGTCGAACCAGCTAGTCTGCGTTAGACCAAGCAGACTGTTAACGTAATAGGGCAGCTATTTGTACGCATTCATAGGCAGCGGTAGCTCGGCCACACTAACCGTTATCGCAAACCAATTAGCGCACATACGGTATACCTTCGGTATAATCCAAACATGGCACAGCAACAAGAAAATGGCACACTCAATGTACCAGGAATCCCGTCTATCAACTGGGCGAGTTTGGGAATCCTTGGCTGCCTCGCCCTCGCAGGCATACTCCTAAAGACGTGGCTGATATTCCTGGTGGTGCGCGCCCATAAGGGGAGAAAGAAGCTCGGCCCTGGAGCCTGCTATCTTCTAGACAAAACCATTGGGGACATATTGTTTCTTGTCAGCTGGCAAATTCTGGCAATTAGAAAGATTTCCAAGCTTGACGCCGACATCGTAGAAACACTGTCCAAGTTGGAACAGTGGAAGAACATAGTGGATCTACTAGTTGACTATGTCAACACCAGTGCGCTCTCCCATTGGATGGCCAGTCTTTGTCTTCTCTCCTACAGGACCAGCGCGGCCATCACACGGCCTCTGGATGCCAACCTGGTGGATACCCAACAAGGACCATCATAGCATTGCGTTGAGCAACACATTGCTACTGTCTCAGGATATTGCCCTCATTTGGCTGGTGGGATTGTCTCATGGCGCCTATTTGGAGTTCCAGTACGCCGTTCTCATGAATGGCCTCCCTGAGTACGAGTGGCTCTTTAGATTGATCATTATTGGCACTCTTTTCGTCGGCCCCATAGCTCTGTCCGCTTGGCTGTACCACAAAGCCATCGGAAGATTGAGGAAGTCCACCTCGGCAGGGCTGAACGCCTTTCGTCGGCGCATTTTGACAGCCAAGCGTCTGGTGCCCTTCGTTTATCTCATGATTGGTTGTTGGGCCCCTAACTGCGCCTATTGGATGTGCATCAGCACGATGAAGTCGACGCGCACTGAGCATCTGGTCGGGCCTGAGGAGGGAGACTCTTGGAAGCCGTACAGTGACCTGGCCATCAACATCGTCTGCTATTGTTACTTCGTGGCTGATACGTTCGTCACCATCAATCTTAGCTCTGACTTGAGGAGTACTGTTGCCAGGCACTGGCGGTCTATAAAGAAATGGCTTGGAGCGCTGGCCAGCCTTTGAATCCTTCAGACCAAGTGTCTGCCTACTGTCTAGCAATCAGGCTGATATCTAACAGTTTGTGTGCGAGTATCACACTTTACGACGTTGTGGCGCTGGCTTTATTGTGTATACTAGGCACACTGTATGCGCGAGGTGGTACCCGTGTTTCGTTGCTCGAAGCGCATGAGTCCTACCAACGAATCAATGTTAATGCTACATACCGGGTGTTTCGAAAGTCCAGCCCCCCCCATCCACAGCAAGCTGTGGAAAAGCTAGAAGGATGAAACTTGGAGATATGTTAGCCCAATGTGTTGACACATCTGACTCCAAATTTCAGCACCCTAGACCCATTCACGCGGCAATGGCAGCACGAAGCGCAAATTTGGTCAATTTCTGAGGACCCACTGGCTTCTAACAGCCACAACTTGTGCGGTATCGCAGCTATTTTGATGTGACTTGCACCGCTGTGAAGAGAAGAAATGACACTTTCGAATGCTGTTTGAACGAATATCATAGCTTGTCGCACGCTCGAGAACGAACGATTCAAATTCGGTTTGCAGGTCGCATCTCGGCGAGCCGCCAGCGGCTCCTGCTACTGGGACACCTCCTCCACGAGGGCCAGCGTTCGTGACTAATTTTGCGTTTCGAGCTGCCATTGCCGCGTGAATGGGTTTAGGGTGCTGAAATTTGGAGTCAGATGTGTCAACACATTGGGCTAACATATCTCCAAGTTTCATCCTTCTAGCTTTCCTACAACTTGCTGTGGATGGGGGGGGGGGGGGGGGGGGGCTGGACTTTCGAAACACCCGGTACACTGCAAAAGAAACACTGCTAACTGCTGATACAACCATATCTTGCTTCATGCAAAAGCTACATCTCTTCGACCACGCGGTGATATACGGCACGCCCCCGCGCAGATATCACTACAGGTATTTCAAGGTCAAATGAAATGCCATAACGCGTACTTTGACTCTGTTGTTTTACAAACCAAACGGCGTGCCCCGCAAAGGAATGCGACGAAGTTATGGCTGGGCCAGGTCGTTGAACTAACCCAGCCCGTCTGGTGATAACGACGCCAGCGAAATGCGTGCCACCGGCTTAGACCATTCTATTTCGGCTGTCGGCGACACTGTTGCTTCAGTCGCACCCAAAAATGTCCACCACAACACCGTTGAGTGTCTGCAACCACGACCAGGTCTTGCCAATCAATTTGGCGAGTCTGCTCATTCTTGGCTGCCTAGCGTTCGCTGGCGTTCTGCTGAAGTGTTGGCTGGCGCGCCTAGTGATCGAGGCCAACAAGGGGAGGTCGCGCTTCGGTCCAGGGGCTTGCTATCTGTTGGACAAGTCCGTTGGCGACATTCTTTTCATCGTCACCTGGATCGCTCGCACGGCCGCCGCCCAGTTCCACACTGTGAGCAGCGATGCAACTGAAGACCTGGCACAGCTGGACAACCGCAAGGGCCTAATCCTGCTGGCGCTCGACTATGTGAACACCAGTGCCATCTGTCACTGGATGGCCAGCCTCTGCGTGCTGTCATACAGAACCAGTAAGGCGGTCACTCAACCATTCGAGGCCAACATCGTGGACACCAATCGAGCTCTCTGGGTACATAGTTGACTTGCAGCTTGACAGTGGCGTTTCTGCTCTACCATGCGTACCTGCCTGCAATTCCTTTTTTAGGACATTGCCCTCACGTGGGTAGTAGCCCTCGTCCATGGAGCCTATCTTGACTTCCAGTACACCTTTCTTCTCAACAAATTCCCATCCGTCGAGTGGTTGTTCCAGCTGGTGGAGATCGTCACATTATTCCTAGGGCCAATCATGGTAGCCAGCTGGTTCTACCACCAGGCCATTGAGGGCCTGCGACACAGTCACCTGGCCAGTCTTGACGCCTTGCGGCAGCGTATTCGCACAGCAAAGCGCCTTATGCGCTTCATCTACCTCATGACGTGCTGCTGGACCTTCTACTGCCTCTACTGGATGACGATCAGCGTCATGAAATCCACCCGAGACCAACATGCGGTGGGCCCAGAACACGGGGACGACTGGAAGCCCTACTCTGACCTCGTGATCTATAGCATCTGCTACACCTACTTCGTGCTTGACACCTTCTGCACCATCAACCTCAGCTCTGACTTGAGAGGTGGTGGGGCCAGTCACTTGAAGTCGTTGAAGCGGCAGTTGAAGATGTGCCTGCCGAGATTGGACAAAGTCATTCACTGGCTGGAACCTGATGGGCATCTCGACTAGACGTAGACTCTCGTCTCGGACACCATGTGAACACCATGTCATCGGCCATTCTGCAGGGTCATAGGCATCAGATCAAACTGACTATGTGATTGCGGTCAGGATCTGGCCAAACCAGTCAAAGAAATTTTTCTTATCAGCAAAGAGGGGCGTGGCACATGCATAGGCAGGATTAGCACGTATGGACTTGACGAAATGCGACACCCTTGCTAAATACGAACGTGGCACAATACAGATAACATGTTAGGGTCGTCTCGATTCGTCCGGCCAGTTTATGTATCACAGATCAGTATGTTGTGGGGACATCAGCGAGAATAGACCACAATCGGATGGCACATGCAATTGGTTCTACAACACACTGTCTGAAGCAATACGC